>PITA01000610.1:0-72051 GCA_004023965.1 Spilogale gracilis
CAGAAGTTCATTTTCGCTTTTGTCTCCTTTGCCTTTGGAGACGTGTCTTGAAAGAAGTTGCTGTGGCCGATGTCAAAGAGGTTACTGCCTATGTTCTCTTCCAGGATTTTGATGGATTCCTGCCTCACATTGAGGTCTTTCATCCATTTCGAGTTTGCCTTTGTGTGTGGTGTAAGCGAATGGTCTAGTTTCATTCTTCACATGAGTTTTTAAGAAACAAAGATTCTGGGCCCTGGGTGGCTCAGTGGGTTAAAGCTTCTGCTTTCAGCTCAGTTCATATCTCAGGGTCCTGGGATCAAGGCCTGCATGGCGCTCTCCGCTCAGCAGGGAGCTTGCTTTTCCTCCTCTTTCAGACTACTTGTGATCTCTCTCTTTGTCAATAAATAAATAAAATCTTTTTTAAAAAAAGAAACAAAGCCTCTAAAGGACAGATTGGTCATGTGGCTGCTTTTCAAGCAGTTCTTGACTGCTCCATATAGAAGGTAATGTCAATACCTTCTATTTGACTCGATAGGGAAGGTAATGTCACTTGCTCGTTTTGACTCTGATGTCGTGTTTGAGGCTGTCTTTCACAGAACCTGGAAATGATCTTAGAAATCACATGTGATCGGTGACAGTACAGGTCTAGAGAGATGTGGTGATGTTTGGCCCAGATCAAACACTGGTCCTTTCCCCTATGTTTACCTATTTTGTTTCCCACGTGGCTTATTTTTAAGACCCCACTTAACATTCTCTGATTTAAGGGGGAAGAGGAACGAGGTGATGGTTGTGATGGGGGCGGGACGCGGGTAGGTAAGACAGAACTACAGCCTGAAGGGACACGCAAGGGCACAATGACAGGGACAGCGTTATTTCTAGCCCCTACCGACTCTAGCCCGGGAAAGGGGTTGGGGGGATTTGTCCACACCAGAGGGGTCTGCCCCCTTGTTTTACTCTGGGACCAGTCAGTGTCGTCGGACTTGTCATAAGTGAGGGAGGCGGCCGGGCAAGGCCGGGGTGAGTCAGGCAGGTGAGCGCTGCCGGCGGCGCGCACCTGAACTTGAGCGCGGCGCCGCTGGGGAGCCGCCGAGCCACGAGGGCGGGGCGGGGCCCAGAAAACCCCCGAGGGCGTGGACTCGGCGCGGGAGGAGCCGAGCGCGGGTGCTGGTGCGTCTGGGCCCCGGCCGAATGATGTAAAACAGCGCGGAGCTCCTTGGCGCCTCGGCACCATTACCTTCAATTATAATAATTGGTGCCTCTCTGCAGCGTTTGCTCCCCCCCCCCCCCCCAGGGATCTCTCGCTCGGCCTCACTGTTTCCCCGCCTCGCTCTCTCGCTGCCGGCCGGATCCCTCCGCCTTCGTCCGCCACTCCCCGCCTCGCCCTCCCCACTTTCCATCTTCACTCTCCGGACGTTCCCCTGCAGGGGGGAAAGGGGGAGTGCGATTGCTCCCCAGAATCGATACTAATATCCCACTGATTGGTCTGACGTGGAGCTGCTGCTGCTCCTCTATTTTCAACGGGAACTTAAAAGGGCTTGCCTCTGCGTTCACTTTATCCTTAAACTAGTATGTCCCGGTACCTCTCTGCTTCCATTCACCGGCCGGAACTCACCTATTTCCAGAAAAACTGTGCAGGTCTTCAAAGGACGACTTGAAGGATTAGGAAAAAAGGAATGTCACCCCCTCCCGAAACACACACACACACACACACACACACACACACACACACACACACACACCCCGCCCCGCCTGCCTGACCTTTCTAGAAACCTTTGTTAAAATTCTGCCCTTTCTACAAACCACTGTTAAAATTAGGCAGTCACCTAAAAGAAAGATGGCAGGATTGCAAGCCTTGTGAGGGCAAGGAGCCTCTTCGGTAATCTTACTGATGATCCATAAAAAAAGAGTATGGTTCATGAGTACAATTCATGGCAAATGCAGTTCATGTTCAATCGGGATTTTATTGGGAAATGCTTCTGACAGTGAGTAAGCAACAGCACACTTCTTTGAAAAATGCTATTGAATTGGAGATGGGTAGTCTTTTAAGAGCCCTTTACAGGGTAAGAGATACTTGGGTTTCCCAGAAGTCTAGAGGCATGAATTCTGGCCCTTCTTTAATGAGCAGCTCCATTTCTTGCATAACAATAAGTTAGCCAACCAATTTGTCTCTGCTGATTCTTGGACTATCCACTTGTCATGAGAGCTAACCTGTGTTGGCAAGATTCATGCTGTGTTTAGAGCGATATCATCACCCTGCCAAGACTGGATTGGCAGTGGCATTATTTCCACTTCAAATGATCAGCTCTGGAGAGAAGGAAATCCTGAACCCAGCTGAAGAGTCCTGAAGCTACCATAAATCTGTTTGGATGATTCAAAAACAGATTTGGATAAGCTCTCTGTTTCTAAGAAAATCATTTAACATTTCTGTAGGGGTTCACTGTTAACATGCTGATCTCATGTTACTCCCTTAGTGATCTCTGAGAGAGCCAGGCCACCCAGTACGCTCATCCTCATTCTATGGGAGAGGAAAGAGGGGCATCGAGGGAACAACGGATTTACTGGGGATAACACACTGAGGGGTGGAGCATGGATATAAATTCCGTCCTCATTTCCTAGTGGATTGATGTTTTCTCATCGACAGAGTTCGGGCCTATTCATTCAGAATTCCCTTGTTGACGTTAATTCCTTAAAAAAGAAAATTTATTCTGGATGACACTGTGAAAGGCATCAAAGGGAATAGGAAGCAGAATAGAGGTGTTTTCTGCTCTTTATATGTTTTTAGAAATTCTTTTTATATTCTTTAGAAAATTCTTTTTATATTCCTGTGATTTTCTGAGAAATAGCTAAGTGGTAGGGTTTGGGGCAGCGGGGGTGGAGGAGGCTCTAAGAAAGCAAGTGACTATTATAGCTTTTGGGTTGAAAGTTGATGAAATTTGTTCACGTGTTACATATAGACTGCTAAACAATGTCATTTGCTCACAGACATGTAGGCACCTTGGCCTCAAATATCCAAACTACATGTGTGGGAAAGCTAGGTAATTGTCCATCCCAAATACCCATCTTTCTTAGGAAACTGATTAAAAACAAAGCAAAACAAAACAACCCCCCCCGCCCAAAAAAAACCCCAAACCTCTTTTCGCTTGGGTGGCTCAGTCGGTTAAGCATCTGCCTTTGGCCCCTGTCATGATCACGGGGTTTTGGGACTGAGCGCTGTATCGGCTTCCCAGCTCAGTGTGGCATCTGCTTCTCCCTCTTCCTCTGCCCCTTCCCACTTCTCAGGCTCTTTTTCTCTCTATTGCTCTCTCTCAAATAAATTAATAAAATCTTAAAAAAAAATTTTTTTTAAAAAAAGCTCTTTTCCTTGCTGAAATCAACTTAAAAGACAGGCTATTCAAGATTATTGTATATTAAAAGTAATCCAAAAGTTCAAAGTGGGCCTGCTGTCCCAGTCCTGAAAAGGTTCTGACTCTTTGGTCTGTAGAGATAGGCTGTCTTCATTTGGTCAAATGAAGTTTATTTTTGCTGACAGCAAACAGTCAAGGGAGAAATTTACACTAAATTAATAATTTAAAGGAATTTACTAATCCTTTTTCATAGGCGAGGGAAGCTTTGTGTCTGTTTAACCTATATGCATACAGTAAGAGCATATCTATATCATGCTTTATGCTGCTGGCCTGCCCACACTCCTGGTCTTCCTGACCCACAACTGTGAGGAGGGCAGCAGCCACAGTTAGCCAGAAACACTACCCTAGCTATTCCTGACCCTGGGCTTATCTCTTACCTTTGACTTTATTCTAATGGAAGCAAATTTCAATTCTAAACTCCTAACTTCTACTAAGAGCAAATGACTTCTTTAAAAGAAAAAAAAAGTTGCTACTATGAATTCAAAGTGTTATCTAACCTCTGTGGATTGTTAGTTGGTAGACGATTTGTATAACAGGCAGAAATGTTAGATTCTATCCCTAGACTGTAAGAGTTATTTATATGCTAGCCAGGAAGCTGAACACAACTGTTGCTCTCTGAACAAAACTTACAGAGTTATTTTTCATCTGTTGTGAGGAGAGAGGCATTGCTGAAAATGGGGAAAACATATAATCTTGGGAAACAACTGCATTATCTGAGGAAGCAGAGATCGGTATATTTATATCTTTTCTTAAAGATTTTATTTATGTGACAGAGAGAAACACAGTGAGAAGGAACATAAGCAGAGGGAGTGAAGAGAGGGAGAAGCAGACTTCCTACCCAGCAGGGAGCCTGATGCGGGGCTCCATCCCAGGATCCTGGGATCATTACCTGAGCTGAAGGCAGACACTTAGTGACTGAGCCACACAGGCACTCCAGTATTTATATCTTTGTTAACAAAATGGGTTGGACATAAACCACCACCCCTTTTTTTGTTGTTGTTATTTATTTTAAAAATAGAATTCAGGGCGCCTGGGTGGCTCAGAAGTTTAAGCCTCTGCCTTCGGCTCCGGTCATGATCTCAGGGTCCTGGGATCAAGGCCCGCATCTGGCTCTCTGCTCAAAAATGTCATAGTGGGGTATTGTGATTATATACACTGTATATAATATATATCCATATATGTCGGTGGATAAAATATATCTAGAGCACTCTTTGACGGTATTAATATTAAACTATTATGATGTTTAATTAGTTCATTTGTTAGGCCCAGAATTAGCATTCTGTTCTTAGGTACGGATAGCTGGTTCTGGCTTACATATTTAGAATTCCCTTCGTAAGAGTAAAAAGAGAGGCTTATGGCCAAAGGGGTGGAGGCCCCCAGTCTGGCTGCCAGTACCCACTCCAGAGAAAGCAGATGTTCCTTGGAAGTAGTCTGGGAAGGCACTGAGAAAGTGTTTCCTGCAATACAACTTTCATCACACATCCCCCTAGACTGCCTTCCATTAAATAAGTATTTATCTGCATTACAGGTAAATATCATTATTTTCTGATGCATCTCTCTGCCTGATCCTTGCTTCACATTTTATGCTCCAGCAACAAAGAATTGCTTGCAATCCCATCTCCTCATTCCCTACTGACCACCCACATCCCCCAACACAATCAATAAATGTCACGCCTAGGTTCCTGTGGTCCTCTATGCTTGTAATGGTCTCCTCGAGATTCTCTTTGTTCTTTAGGAGTCCTGCTGGATATTACTGCTTCCGGCTGATCTTCCAGACTTCTGTACTTTCCTAGGCTGGTTATCTCTCCTTCCTTTGTGCATCACAACATTGTGCACATAAATCTCTATCATCATCCCACTCCATCGTTTGGGATTTACTGTTTAGATTCCAACCTCTTTACAACCCCAGAGTCTGGCCTATAGTGGGCGCTTCGAGATAGTTGAATGAATATGCTCTAAAAGTTTCCTTTTAACTAATAATTGACTCCCTAGAGTTAAAAAAGAGTGTGTCATTACATGAGAAGTATTGTCTGCATGAGCCCCTTATAACTGTTAACTTGTCAAAGAATTAGATGTCAGGAAGTTCTAATCAAAGTCCTCCTCAGGACCAAGGGTCAGCCCACTACTTGAGAGATACCCGCTGTTTACCTGGCGCCCTAACCAGTTTAACTTCCTCTTAAAACGTCTGCTGGGCGTTCTCTGTCATCCTTTTAGATGCAATTTTGATCTAGTGGAGTAATCGGCAGAGCACCACTTTATGAAATTATTTTTTTTCTACATATAAACATTTTTAAAAGGCAATTTTATTAACTATATCCTGTGTCCTCTGTGGACTTTCAACTTTAATTCGCAACGTTCACCTTGATCTTTGGTCCTCCAGACATGTATATTTTTTTCTTAGCCTCAAAGCTCATTGCTGTACCACATGGTCCTAAAGGATTTGACTTTACATTTGCCACCTTAGCATTAAATGTTTTTCTTTCTCTTCCCGCCACCCCTTGACATTTTATCAGGAAGGGAAATGTTGGCTGATCCTAAAAGGAAATTTCTCAAATGGTTGACTTTTGTTACTCCCGTTATGGGAGGAAAAGGATACAAGAGCAGTCCTTCAGATAAGAGTTTTAAGTTGAATTTCGCCTCCAAAGAGTAAACAAAAGGCCAAAACAAAACAAAAAAACAACAGCGAAACCTCCAGGACTCCCTTTGGGTACGTCGGGGGCCGGCAGCCCTGCAAGTCCTAATAAATGAATTAGTATCTCAGAAAGGAGATCACTGCGGGGCTGATATCGATCAGGGTCAGCCGGTGTGTTTGCCTGCGATTGTTTGGGGGGTGGTTAATTGAGTGTCAGTCTCGGCCTGTGTCGTCTCGCTGGCGCCGGGTGCTTTTGGATTTGCTAATTTTCGTTAAGTGTCTCTAGCCGGCTACTCGTCCCCTGTCTACCCAGGAGAACTTAGCGGCTCCCACTGATCAACAGTCTGTCTGTCTGGGCTTTATTGATCACAGGGCGGGCGGCTTGAGGCTGATGCGCTGAGGGAGGAGGGGGGAAACGGCTGAAAGCAGACCCCAGCCCCCAGCCCCGCTTCCGGGCTCCGGACGGAAACCCCTCCTCGGCCACACGCGAGCCCGCGGGGCTCGGCAGAGGCGCCTTGGCAGATGGCGCACGCCAGGGGACCGCCACTTGTCCCTGGGGTTCCTAAAGCGCGCAGCGTGGCCCGGGAGAGCTTCCGCAAGCGACCCCTCGGTCCCCCGCGTGTTTCGGGGGCAACAAAAAAGTAGCCACGGGCTGGGGGACGCCGGCCCAAGTCTGAGTTGTGAGGGTCCCGGAGTCGAGTGCCAGAGACCCCGCGACCGGGATCGACCCTTGCCTCGCGAAGGTCACGGCCGCGCAAGCCTCCGCGAGGGGGAGCGCGGGAGACAGCAGCCTCCCTGCCCGCAGCCCCAGACGCCGGCGCCGCTAGGAGCCGCGGGGCAGGTTCCTCCCCGCCCCCCTCCTGGCTGCGGAGATGACTGACTGGAGCCTGGCGGCCAATCGGACGGCGCTGGGGCTGCCGGGGCGGGGCCGGGGGCGGGGCGGTGTTAGGCCGGCTCCAGGCGCGGGGCGCTATTTACCGCGCGGATCCTGGCAGACCGAGGCGGGCGCAGGCTGGAGCTCGCGGCAGGCGGTCCTTTTGCGCTTCCAGGGAGCATCTCCCTTCGCAGAGTGGCCTGCCGTGGGGAAGCGAGGCCCATAGCCCACCCGGGTCTGCGGCGCCGAACCGAGCGAAGGGGCCAGGTGTCCGCAGAGTCGGGCCGCGAAAGAACTCGGCTCCTACGGCGCCCCTCCAGCCGCGCTCCATGCTCCGGCCGCGGCCCGGCCCCTCGCCCAGTCGCTGACGGCGCCCGCCGCCCCGGGGAGCCCCCATGCACTGCGCGCTCCGGGAGCCGTAGGCTGCAGTTGCGCCGCGGCTCCGGGAGCCGGCGGGGGCGCCGCGGCCGTGGGGGGCGTCAATGGATCGCCATTCCAGCTATATCTGCATCTGGCTGCAGCTCGAACTCTGCGCCATGGCCGTGCTGCTCACCAAAGGTGGGTGCTGAGGCGCGGGCTCTCCCAGGAGGGGCGCGCGGGGGTCCCGGGGCGGCCGCCGCGGCTTGCCTTTGAAGGCGGCTGCCAAGGCTTTGTTAGCGGCGGGCGAGGCTTCCTCCCGCGCTGGAGCCCGCAGGTCGCGACAAGTTGCCTCTTCTTAGAAGTCGCGGCGGTGGCTAGGCGGCCGCCCTCTCGGGTGTCCCGGGACCGGCGCGTGGAGGTGGAGTCAGAGCTCGCGGCAAGTGGTTGTCAAAATGTTTTTGTAAGTCTGTCCGTAGGGAACTTCTGAACGTCTGCAGCTGGGGAGAGGGGCCGTAGAGCGCTCCTGGACGCAGCGGCCCTCTGCACCCCGCCGGTGGGGGCGGTCGCACGGAACCGTGAACCCTGCTGGCCGCTGCGCGGGGCTGGAGTGCGGGCTGTCCCCGCACGTCTCCAAGTGTGACTCGGCGTGTGTCTTTGAGTCTTTGTGAGCCGGCGAGTGTGCATGCCTCCCTGTGAGAGCGGAGGTGCACCAAGTGTGTGTCTCCGTGTGCAGGAATTGTGTGCTGTGTGGATTCTCCGGCTGGGAGCGGTAGGCTCTGTCTGCGGTCCCATTTCCCACTCACCTCATAGTTCACACACTACTACCAAAAAAAAGGGCGGGGTGAGAAAAGAAAAAGGTCGTTTGTTTTTTTTGTTGTTGTTACCTGCAGGCTTTCGCCTTTTAGGTCGAAATAACCCAAACTGCTAGATTTCAAGGATTCCCCCGCCTCCCCCGCCATGAACTTTACCTACTGTTCACCGAACAGATAAAATTTTTTTTTTAACGGGAAGCGTTATTTAGCCTTTGCACTGCCCCCCCCTTCACTAATTGCCATGTAGCAGGCATGAGGTTAAAGGATAAGCTAGCCTAGCAAGGATGATGTGCTATGGTATTTATTTATTTTGAAAGGAAGGGTGTAATTAACCCTAAATAACAGCCCTGGTAGCCTGCAGAGGGGAGCCTCCTGGCCCTATCAAAGGCCGGCAGAACAGGGAGGGACAGGCTGACTGAAGTCACAGATACCGAAACTATGTGCCTGATAATGATATAATTAGGGGATCAGAGATTTCTGACTGCTGCGGACTTCAAAAGCTTTAAAAGAAGCCAGCAGTCTCTCCTGTAGCCATCTTGACTAAAGCAGACATTTTTGTTTAATCACTACATACAGTAACAAGAAAGGGGGGGAAACAGAAGAGTATTGTTCACTGTTTCCAAATACCAGTCCCCTTTCTGGGCCTTTTGCATGCCACAGGAAGAAACTTTATGAAACGACAGAAATATAGTTTTAATACAGTAATACAAAAAAGTCCATTCAACTTGTTGAAATGTGGCTCCAATTTACAAAAAAAAGTTGTTAGAACTTTCGTAGTTACCTGTCAAAATTTTATTAGACTGTTTTAGGTCATTGAAAATACAGTGTTTTAAATAGGCTCTCATAAACATTTTACTCTTTCTTTTTTCATCCAGTGCTCTTTGCTGGGTCTGAGGTGAATAGGATCAAAATGGACTTTGAATCTGTTTTATTTCTACTTTAAATCTGTCTATGGGTTTTGGCAGGCTGGGGGTACGTAGTCATCACCACATAAGACTGGTGAGCTTTGTGCAAAAAATCGAGTAAGCTTGGAAGGAGAGAACCCCTAAAAAGCAAGGTTCCAACTTGAAGGTCTTCCTGGAGAAGGGACATCGGCCCAGACCGGGACGGGGACAGGGAACTTGCCATCTGAGGCTAGAGCAGGACCTCCAGCTTTGGACGGTTAAACTCAGATTGCCAAAAATCTGTGATTAGCTGGCAGGGTTTTGTTTTGTTTTGTTTTGTTGTTTAGAATGAAAGCGTTAATAGCACCTGATGAAAACCTGAGCACACCATACGCTGGCCTGGAATTCAGACAGATAATTAAATGAGACACCTTACTCAGGCGTTCACATTCACAGAGAGAAAAAGGAGGAAGAAAGGAGAGGGTAGGAAGAGGTCTATAAAACCACAGTCCCTAGTGTTTAATTTCAGAGCAAGGTTTCAGTAACTACCCAGAACTTCTGATTGGGGAGCTGGGAAGAGGTGTGTGTCTCAGTTTACGGTAGCATTGGTTGTGGCATCTGACAGTGACCAGAGTCCACGGAGGTCAGATGCGGTATTAGTGATCACTCAGAGACCGAGATCATTTCAACTAGAGATGGATGCTAAAAGCCTCAGAAGCATGCATTGCAGCAAAATGTTACCAGAGACTTGCAACTCCCCAAATAAGTTTTATAAAGGAAACTTTTAATCACTTCCTGGAGAAAAATTTGAGGTTTCCTTAAGGATTTTTCATTCAACCAGCAGAGGATTTTCAGTTTCAGTATTTCCCCTTTTAGATCCCATGTTGAATTACATGCAAAACTGGGGAGTTAAGGGGAGGAGAAGTTAGCTTTTTTTTAAACCCGCCTCCCCTCCTCACCCGACCCCCCCCCCCACCAGTTTTATGACTTTCCATTTGGGCTGAAAGAAATTGACTTTGGCAAGCAAACCACTAATTGTAAACTGCCTAGTTCCTGTTTTACAATATACTGACTAAAAGCTCCTCTGCATGAAAAGATCTTTATAGGCAAAGTTTGCCTTTTCTAGAGAGGTTGCAAATAGTTGCCCAGTTTCATAGTTTTAAAACCTCCTGACCGGAGCAATTTCTAGATTGTTGTGTTTCTAGTTAATAACTTTATAAGGTGTTAGCTAAAGCTCTTAAATCTTGGCACAGCCCTCGAAGGTAGTAAACAATTCAGTAGTTCCGATCAAATATTTATACTGACAAAATCAAAAAGCCTAGCATTTTTATGTTGTATGGTCACGTAGGATTAAAATGAATAAACAGTGTAATTTACCTTATGGTGGGAGAAGTTCTCGTGATGATTATTTTTCCTCAAATCCAGAAGTAATATTTTGAATCACTCGCTAACTCCTCAGAAATCGCAATTGAACTTTGATTCCCTGCAGTTGGGATTAATACGTTTCTAAAATTTCCTTTAACTGGGTTGAAATTTAAGCACTGGCTTGCACAGAGGGCTCTCCCGGGTTTCCCTGCCAGCGCCCAACTGAATATTCTAAAAGCCTCAGGCCTTTGATCTTGAGGTTGAGCAGTTGCCCAAGGTAGAGGTTTTATCTGGTCTCAGGAAGGCGCGTGACGCAATTTCTCATTGTTTTCAGGTGAAATCAGATGCTACTGTGATGCTGCCCACTGCGTGGCAACCGGCTATATGTGTAAATCTGAGCTGAGCGCCTGCTTCTCCAGACTTCTTGATCCTCAGAACACAAATTCCCCGCTCACCCATGGCTGCCTGGACTCTCTCGCAAGCACAGCAGACCTCTGCCAAGCCAAACAGTCCCGAAACCACTCTGGCACCAGCGTGCCCACATTGGAATGCTGTCATGAAGATATGTGCAATTACCGAGGGCTGCATGATGTGCTCACCCCTCCCAAGGGGGAGGCCTCAGGTAGGTAGAAGCCCCCCTCGCACCAGCATGCCAGCCTTCTCCACAGGCGCGTGCAGCCACGACTCTGTATGTCTGCTATTGATTTTGTTGTTAATGTAATTAGAGACACCAGAGGGAGAGGCATGGCTCGATGCAAAGATGCATCTCTATTGAGTAGCTTTTATGTCTGCCTGAGCAAGCATGAGATGTCTGTCTGCGTAATAGGTTTTGCCTGGCTTTTCCACATTTGGAAGACCCAGAAGATCCTTACTGTTCAGGAACGACAGTCCCTAAACAGACTGTTCTTGGAAACTGATGATTGCATCACTGGGCAAGTCGTCATTTGTAAATATTGTTGATTTCACCGTAAGCTGCTTTCTCATGGGGTGTCTTGTTGCAGATGGATAGATGATCCCAAATCCCTGCGGGAGGGCTTACCGTAGTCTGCTCACGCGTTTGTGTTGCTCTAGGACAAGGAAACCGCTATCAGCACGATGGCAGCAGGAACCTCATCACCAAAGTGCAGGAGCTGACTTCCTCCAAAGAGCTGTGGTTCCGGGCTGCCGTGATAGCCGTTCCCATCGCCGGTGGCCTGATTCTGGTATTGCTTATTATGCTGGCCTTGAGGATGCTCCGAAGTGAGAACAAGAGACTGCAGGATCAGCGGCAGCAGATGCTGTCCCGTTTGCACTACAGCTTCCACGGACACCATTCCAAAAAGGGGCAGGTGGCCAAGTTAGACTTGGAGTGCATGGTGCCAGTGAGCGGCCATGAGAACTGCTGTCTCACCTGTGACAAGATGAGACAAGCAGACCTCAGCAACGAGAAGATCCTCTCGCTCGTCCACTGGGGCATGTACAGTGGGCACGGGAAGCTGGAGTTCGTATGACGGGGTCTGACCCCAAACCAAAGTTCTTGGATGCTGGAAGGCTTGGGGTTCTGCTGGACAGGAGCACTTTATCTGCAGAAAAAAGAACTCACAGAATCACCTTTGAGAGACAGAATGACCTCTGCAAACAGAATCTTGGATATTTCTTCTGAAGGATTATTTGCACAGACTCTTAAATACAGTCAAATGTATTATTTGCTTTAAAATTATAAAAAGCAAAGACTACATACACACTGTTACCAGGGTTTTGCATCTGAGTGAGCTGGAATCGAGTACCTAAATAAACTAAAATGTGCTCTGTAAGCTCCAACATCTTGATTTATTGTAGAGATTTAAAAATATATATATATATATTTTGTCTGAAATTTAGCGGTGTCTTGTCATAAATTAAAAACTAACTGGGAAGTGTAAGAAACTACATGTTAATGATACAAATGAAGATCTGTTGTCTCTGATAGTAAGGTCTCAACTATAGGATTTGGCTTGATTTTTGTTTTGTTTTGTTTTGTTTTGTTCTGTTTTGTCCTTTTGTTTTTAAACGAGACCAAGTTCTTGTTTATCCTTACCTGCATATTTGTAGTTTTCTTACAGCGTGGAGAATTTCCAAGTGTGTCCTGCCCATCATTCAATGTCTTACCCACATGGTTTTGTTAGGTGTTAGGATAATCCTGGTTTTTAGCTTTCGCCGAAGAGAAATCATAAACTTCCTTATACCAGGTCAGATATGACGGATCGGTGTCTGGAGCTGAGCAAAGATCACACCCGTCCACTTACTCCAGTTGCTCTGAAATGCTTTTTTAAATGTGTCTACCTCCAACCATAAAAGAAAAACCAAACCAAGCCTGCTTAAAAAAAAAAAAAAAAAAAAAATTCTGCTGGTACTTAAAGTTAGTCACTGTTACTTTTACTGTTGGATTGGTATCAGTTGGCTTTGTCTCAGACCAAACTAAATGTTTTGGATCCCAAATTAGCCAAACTTGATTGTGTCATGCTCCTAGGTTTCAAACCTTCCTTCAGTGCAGTGTTATACTAACATTTTTTTTCTTCTCAATGTTTTAGAAAGGGTTTCAATAGTGAAGGTAATTTTATCAACAGATTAAAGGACACTAGGGCCCCATGCCCCCCACATTGACTTCAGTGGCTGATACAGTAACTTGTTTTAATTCCTGCAGGACCTTCTGTCTGGGAACACTGCTCAGCCTGAATTTAAACCCATGCCACATTTGTGTACTTTCCCCCCAAATTGGTCTTTGTTATCCTAAACGTCGGAAGAATTTGCCATGTAGGAGTTGTTTTTTTTTTCTGATTCTTTTGTATATTTGAAACTTCTGCTTAAAAATGAACCTCTAGTCTGCATATATGAGTATGGGGTTTTCTTTTACGAGTGTTAAAGGATTGTGTGTGTGCATATTTGGGGGGTTATTTTATAATTATAATTTGGGTCCTTTAAGGCAGATGCAGTCGCCAAGTTCATGGAAGAATTGGGAGTCGAAATGATTAGTCTAAAAAACAGTACCTAGATTATTTAATAATAGGCCACAGCCCCATACAAAGTAGGCTATGGAATAAATACACATTTTAATAAATGATGGCTTTCGTACTGTGCTTTTTGAGAATGACAGTCCCGCACGCATGACTTACAGTTTATAAAGGGTGTTAAGTTTTAGGTGTGTTACTTTTTGAGGGAGATGGGGAAATGGGACATAACTATCCAAACCCATCTAGAGAAGAAAATTCGCCGAAATCACACTTGATGGAGTTTGGACCCTCACCTCTAATCCACTTGGAGCTCCAGATCAAATCACTGTAGTTTCATAGCTTGAAGATGAAAAGACTTCTTGCTCCTTTTCATCTACAGCATCAAGCATGCTCAGTGATGCCTCAAGCAGCTGGTGTTTCTGTTACTCTTACTCCCCCCATTTCTTCCAAATACCAGTTAACCAAGAACTCAGCAATCCCTTAAATAAGGTAACGAAGGATTTGAAGTCTGGTATTTTGAATCACTTTGGAAACCAGTAAGCCCTATCCCCCAGGAAAGGCCTGGGTCTCAGCTGACACTGAAATCACAGACATTTACTGGAAGGTGAATGCAAAATGCCTCCACTCTGTGTTCTGTGTTCACTGCCCTGCTTCTTGTTTCTAGTATAAATTCACGAGGATGTTTACACCAGCCCTGGTGATGCGGTGGTGGAGGGGTGGTGGAGGGGTGGGGCGGCGATGGTGCTGTGCACCTGCTCCCAAACCCTGTACCCTTTGTGTGTCGTATTCATAGATCCTAGATGAGATAGTTACTCATTTGTTAGTGTTTGCACACAGCGCTTACCCCCAGTCTTAAAAGGCAGTTATGGGCATAACTTGGCCTTTCCACGAAAATGGGTCTCTCAACTTTGATTTTTACCAAGAACTAAATATAGGTTCTTTTGCTTTCCTGTGAGAGTGTGGAGGCTGCCAAGAGCAGAGATAAAAGGCCCTTCATGAAATAACTACCTGCTGGACTCCATGATGTAAGGTGAAGACTGCTGTTTGTTTTCCCCTCCTGGAGATGTTTACTGTCACTTTGAGGTGAGCCGGGCTAACCAGGAACAGCCCTTGTTTAATACTGACCTAGAACTCCCCCTAAAACTAAGATTTTTTTTTTTCTAAGTGGAAATTTGCCCAAACCAGAGACAAATGGGACCAAATTTGCCATGATGTTTCTATACCTACACCCCTCTCATTCTATCCCTTTTGAGAAATTGATCTGTACGGGCTTGTGTCTTTCATGTTATCCCCCTCCCCCTCACAACGTGCACCCTTATTTTGAAGGGCTCAGGCTTCCTAGGAATTGACTGGTGTGTCTCTAATTTCTGCTGAACTGATTTTATTAAAAACACTGCACCATAGGGGGTTTGACCTTCTAAAATACCAAACATGTCTGCTTTCGAAAATCACAAAGCTTTCCTCTGAAGAGCTCGTAAATCTGGTTTCAATATGGGCTGATTATAGGCTAAAAGCTTGAAAGCAAGGGCATCCAGTATCATGAGTCTGGAACTAGCCTTTTTGGGGCCAGGACAGCTTTTTTTCCTTTTAACTTCTAATTGGTCCCCTTCTCTGTCTCGGCCCAAATAATGTCAAACCTCCGCCAGAAGTGATGCCGAACTCATCCAAGGGTGGTGGTCATGCGTATTTGGAATCCCACAGCCTGGGTTCCAGTCCTGCCCTTGCCTCTGCTCGCTGTGTGAACTTGAGCAAGTTACTTAAACCCTCTGAAGACTCAGTTTTGTTACCTATAAAATGGGGTGATGATAATGCTTTATAAGATTATTGTGTGGAGGTATAGTAACTATTTCTATTAATACAAGGGTCTTGGATGAACTAGAGGGGCTCAGCAAGATACTCCTCAAAATCTGAGAGGTTCTGGGTGGCCCAGTCGTTAAGCATCTGCCTTTGCCTCCTGTCATGATCCCAGGGTCCTGGGTTCGCATCGGGGCTCCCTGCTGGGTGGGAAGCCTGCATCTCCCTCTCCCACTCCCCCTGCTTGTGTTCCATATCTCTCTCTCTCTCTCTCTCTCTCTTTCTCTCTCTCTCTTTCTCTCTCTCTCTCAGTCAAATAAATGAATAAAATCTCTAAAAAAGAATATTTGAGAGTTTGGAGCGGTGCCTGGGTGGCTCAGTTGGTGAAGTGCCTGCCTTAGGCTGCAATGGGCTCTCTGCTCAGTGAGGAGTCTGCTGCTTCCTCTGCCCCTCCCCCTGCTCAGGCTTTCTCCCTTGCTCCTGTGCACTCTGTCTCTCTCTCTCATAAATAAATGAAATCTTTAAAAAAACTTTCTCAGGAAAAACTTGGGAGCCTGGGCCTATTACCTTTACGGAGGATATTTACCTGAGTTTTTTATACTTCAGCTCTTTCATACCTGAGCAGACTGCACATAACCTTCTTAATATATGTTTTTAACGTATTGCTTTTAGCCTCTCATCTACTAATGATACTGGCTTGTCATTGTTTCCTTTTGGAATAATCTCGTGGCTACTGATAGGAACACTTCAATTTTATGGATCTATTTTAGTTTTTTTTTTTTTTTTTTTTTTTTGTATTTGATTCAGGGATCCTGGTGGTTAATCCAGTGAGAAAATCAAGGGAGTCCAGTGAGCTGACGGACACAGTTTCAGAATCACCTGACCATTTCGCGTGTGACTGATACCGCCCTAAACAGGTGCCACCATCAATCACAATTTACCCCATAGCTGCTCCCACCAAAATACAAATAGTCCCAAAATTGGTTTTTAGGACTGTGTGGAGGTTTTCATGGGGGGTGGGGGCTGCATCTGGTTAGTGACAAATCCATTTAATTCCCTCAGGTGAATTTAGTTAGGGACTCTGCAGGTCACAGTTGTGATGGAGAAGGAACTGCTTCAGAGACCAACTCACCCTTCATCGCTCTCTTTCTTCATTTCATCCGTATTGTTCTCACTCTGCTGATTTAAAAAGGCAGGTCACTGGGCACCTGGGTGGCTCAGTGGGTTAAAGCCTCTGCTTTCTGCTCAGGTCATGATGGATCAAGGCCTACATCGGCCTTTCTGCTCAGCAGGGAACCTACTTCCTCCTCTCTGCCTACTTGTGATCTCTCTCTGTCAAATAAGTAAATAAAATCTTAAAAAAAAAAAAAAAGAGGCAGGTCACTGATCTGAGAATCTGCGGCCCAATGAAATAACGAAATTAAATGCTTTTCTCAAAATTTGACAAATCTTCATTTAGAGTACAGTTTTAGGCTCTGAACACGTTCTGGCTAGTTGGCACACCGCGTACCGCGTACTGTTTTTTGGTGTGATGGCATAATTCACCTGTCTGCTCTTTTAGGAATTTGGAGATGGACGTGAGGAAGTGGTGGGGTGGAGTGGAGCCGGATAAGGATATACTTCTGGCAGGAAGGTGGCAATTTTCCAATGGATCTGCTTTGGGGCGTTTCAAAGTATATGTTATAGGTGGAGGTGTATAAGCCATTATTTCTACATATTTTCCGCATTCTGTGACTATGGGAAGGGATTCCAGGAAAGGCATCGAGGTGCAATCTTGGGAGATACTTTGGATAAGCAGTTAGACAATATCTCAAGGCATCTGTCATTCCTCAAGACCTCGTGAAGCTACTTTCTATCTAGTAGCCAAGTAGCCAGTTGGCCTCTTGGAGGCTATTTCAAATTATGTTTGGCAGCCTAGATCTTGCAGATTAGATTGATGTTGGAGTAACCCGAGCAGAATCCTGAAGACATGAGTTAATAACTACTTTCTTTTCTTTTCTTTTCTTTTCTTTTCTTTTCTTTTCTTTTCTTTTCTTTTCTTTTCTTTTCTCTTCTTTTCTTTGTCAGAGAGAGAGAGAGAGCACAAGTAGGGGGAGCAGCAGGCAGAAGGAGAAGCAGGCTTCCCACTGAGCAGGGAGCCCGATGCGGGGCTCAATCCCACAACCCTGGGATCATGACCCGAGCCGAAGGCAGATGCTCAACGACTGAGCCCCCCAGGTGCCCCTTGATAACTATTTCTATGTGTGTAAATATCTGTACATATGTGGCATGTGCACCTCTCTGCCATGCTAGCCATGTAGCCTGTGAAATCCTGCAATAGTTTTACCGTGAACAACTTTCAAGGCAGAGTGTAAGTAGATGTTGGAATTTATGGGAAGTCAGCAATTTGTTTTTAGACATGTGAAGACTGAGTTAGTTGTGATGAATTAATAAAGTCAGAGGCTGTTGTGTAAATTCACTCTGAAAGATCTCACATTACAAACCTAATGGAACAAAAATTGTTTTAGCAGTTAAAACCAAGAGAAATACAGAAAGCTCTTTATCCCTGGTCTCTTCCCCTTGGAATTTCCCTAGGGAACTGATGAGGACAGTGGAAAAACACCATACTTCTAAAAGCAGTTTCTTACTTTTCAACTGTTGGAAGTCAACAGTGAGGCTTTTTTTTTTTTTTTTTTTTTTTACTATATTTAGTGGATGTGATTTTGATAACCAAGACTTTCATTCACAGTTGCCTTGCTAAATAGTGTATTTCTCACCTGGATTTAGGGATTCAACTGTGAAATCCCAGTAGGGAGGAGCGAGGACTACACAGCCTTTGTACCTTGCTGTGTTCCAAGGCGAGCAGAAATGAAGGGAAGGGAGACTGAGCCCTCTTGCATTAGGCATCTGAATTCAGGTTGTCTGTAAACAAGCAAATGTCTTCCTCTTCGGTTTTCTCCAAACTGTTGTTTTAAAGATTTATAATCTTATATGGGAACCCCAAAGGAAAACAAGTTGCCGGTGAAGGGAGTTGAGGAGAAATAATTCAGAGGGATCTAAAAATTAATGAAGCATTGCTCAGGTCGGTCAAATGCATGCCCGCCTTTGCAATCTGGTGGGATCTCCAAGCAAATGAAAGGATACCAATTCTCAACGAGAAACATTAGCCTCCCTCCTGGTTAAACCAAGAGGTGGGCTTTCCTTTTAGTATTGTAAAATATACTAAGTTTTCATCGTGTGTCTGTAAGGAATTTAAAAATAAACCACTGAGGGGCGCCTGGTTGGCTCAGTCGTTAAGGGGCTGCCTTCATCTCAGGTCATGATCCCGGAGTCCTGGGTTCCAGCCCCTCATCGACTCCTTGCTCGGCAGGAGGCCTGCTTCTCCCTCTCTCACTTCCCCTGCTTGTGTTCCCTCTCTATCTGTGTTTCTTTCTGTCAAATAAATAAATAAAATCTTTAAAAAAGAAATAAAAAAATACACCACTGAGAGTTTTGTTGGCCCAGAAGGTGAAGAGCCTAGAATCAGCAGGCTATTTTGTCTTCAGTTGGCTGGTCCCAGCACTGGAGTAACTGGGGTCACTCTGTTCTCCTGGAACTGAATCTCTAACCAGAGGCTGAAAAAAAAGCAACAAATAGCTTGCTGCATCCTTCATTCAGGGACACACTGAAGGGGAGTTATCTATTACCTGCCCCTCTCCAAACACCTAGCATCTTCGTTAAAGGATTACCTTTCGCTTCAAAATCCAAGTGGCTCTTACGCACCCATTTATAGTTTTATAATTGAGACTTTATAAATGTTTCTTTTATTATTAGCACTCTCAAGTAAATTTCCTATTGCATAGGTGACTTTAAAGAATGAGATGTACATTTAGAAAATGTGTGTGTTTATGTGTGCCTCTGTGTGTGTGTGATCATTCATGGCTTCCCAACCCTTATAACCCTTACATTGTTTCTAGTGTGTCACAATCCTTTCATTTATTTGAACATATTTTATACAAACACATATTTATGTTTTCCATGAGCCCTGGCTCAGATGGTGTTAAAAATATGAAGGGGCGGGGCTCCTGGGTGGCTCAGTCGTTAAGCGTCTGCCTTCCGCTCAGGTCATGATCCCTGAGTCCTGGGATCGAGCCCTACACTGGGCTCCCTGCTCAGGAGGAAGCCTGCTTCTCCCGCTTTCACTCCCCCTGCTTGTGTCCCCCCTCTCTCTGTCTCTCTCTGTCAAATAAAGCAATAAAATCTTTTAAAAAAATATGTAAGAGAAATTCTTTTTCTTTAAAGGCAGCATGGTTGTCCACCTTCAAAAGCAAACTTCTGGGCGGAAAGGGGACGCATATCCTCTGGGCAAAAAACCTGAGGCAGCATGGATCATGCTAGATTGGGAGCTCGGTTTCCCCTGGGGTTCCTGGCTCCTGGCTACCAATTTCACAGGCTGACAGAGGAGGCTGTCCAAAGAGGGAATTGTCTGTCCATCCAGGATTGCTAAATGCTAAGTGTCAAGGGTCATTTCCCAGCCTGACCCTTGATTGTGAAGCGGGCTCCGAGGGAAATCTTGGGAAGCCCAGGATTGTGACAAGCACTCTCTAGGTGGGCAATAAAACCCGACTACCCTCCCGGACTGGTTGAACAATGCGAGGTTGTTTGTTGGCATTTGTATGCAAATTGTGGTGAATAGCTAACAGGTTGCTTTGAAATGCTGAATTTGTTTATCCCAAAGTGGGAAGCCCGACCTTTTCTTCAAAAGCAGGAGACTGAAGGTGCTCTTTCTCGAGGCTAGCAGCACTGAATTGGGTTGGGCAGGGTCCCTGGTGTGGTCATTAACTCTGGTTGGGCTTCAGGATGGAAGGGCGCTGCTGGTCCTTGGACTGACCCGGATGGAGGTGACCTGCTGGGAAGCCGCTGGCTTGCCATGCTCGGGAGTTTTCTCTAGGTCCCCTGGCTAGGGCTGAGCCACCCCAACAGCAAACAACTGAAAGGAAAAAATACTCCTGTCTTCAGAATAGCCATCACATAAATACCTCGTCTGGAAAAAAATACATCGGCCCTTTCCTTTGGCTTCATCTTCATGCCTATTCTGGGAAAAAGCACCCGCCCCCCCCACCCCGCCCCCAGGCCCAAAGAAACACCAGCCACTGAGTCTCTCACTGGGTTGTGTCTTTGTATGACCTTTTTAAGTCAAAAGCATTTGTTCAAAATGCTCATCCTAACATTTTTATAGTCTTTACAGCTGCTAAGGGTGTGTGTGTGTGTGGTTTTGGCTTCAGAGGGACCTGGGTTCAAGTTCAGACACGCCTGTTATTAGTGATGCGACCTTGGGCCAATTAACCTCTCAGTTAATTCACTTACATAATGGGGATGATAATATTATCAGCATTTGGGGTTGTTGGGAGGATTAAATGAGGTAATGCAAATAAAGATTTAGCACAATTCTTTGCAAAGTTGTGAATGGTAGCCATTACTACGAGGTACTGTTCCTTCAAAAGCCATTGAGCTGTCTTCACATCACACAAGTGGCCAGGGGGTCACTACTCCTACTTTGCAGCCTGGATAGATTCAAAGGTTTAGCTATGTTTAATCTTTTTTATTCGTGAGTGTCTTTAATTTGCCCAATTTAACCTTTCCATGCTTATATTTTGCTCAAGACTGGGGGAAAGTACTTAATCTTGATGTGAAAATATTGAAACTACAACATCCCTTGCAGGAAAACATGACTTACTAGGAAGAATTATAGCGCTTAACCACAACACAGACCAGTTTGTGCTAACACTGTCCAGAACCAGGGAGGGCATGTTGTCTGCTCCCTGTTACAACAAATACCTGTTTTTGCACAACCTGTTAATGAATACACACCTGTCCAGTGTGTTAGTTTGCTCTGTGGACTTAACTGACACAGGGCCAAGCCACAGCTCACTGCGTGGAGACCAGGAGGTAGGAACGTGTGGCACCGCCCACTGTCTCTGGCTGGGGGAGGTGGGAGGGGTGCTGAAGGGCCGGCCAAGGTCACTCTCACTAGAAGGCAAGAGGCTAATTAGAATTTTGTTCTAGACTGCACCCATCAAAATGGTCCTCACGATATTTGTGCTTCCAGGAAATTGGTGAGCCTAAAAGCACAATTCAGCTTGGTAATAGTACCAATTGTGAATCCACTAACTTGTCACTTATGGTTCCTTCCAAAGAATGTCATGACTTGGGGCACCTGGGTGGTTGAGTTGGTTAAGTGTCTGCCTTCGGCTCAGGTCATGATCCCGGAGTCCCAGGGTTGAGCCCCACATGGGGCTCCCTGCTTGCAGGAAGCCTGCTTCTCCCTCTCTCACTCCCCCTGCTTGTGTTCCCTTGCTGGCTGTGTTTTTTCTGTAAAACAAAACAAAACAAAACAAAAAACAAAACAAAAACCTTAAAAAAAGAATGTTGTGACTTTCATGGTTCTACATCTTTTCATGTTCCTGTAAATCAGCCTCACGTGGAGGTGACCCAAGCTAGTGACAGATAAGTGCGACTTCTGCAAGCCTCAGGATTTATCTGTGTGTCCCACATCAGCACACGGCATCTCTAAGCAGCCACCTGACTCTTCCTGGGGAACACTTGCTGAGGGAGACACAGTGGGTGTCTGCAACACATTTCCCAGCTGAGCAGCTCTTAAACCTTTCCACTCATGTTGGGTCTTTCCCTGTACCCCCACTGCTCCCCGTGGACTTGAGGTTTCTTACCTGACTCTGACTCTCCACACTCTGGCCACCTCTCCGGGTTCTGCCTACATCTGGTCCTGTCCCTTTTTGCTCTGGCTTCCCATCCTTTCTTGATCACGTGTTTGGCTTTGCTTTCTTCCCAGCTAGTTTGTTTTCCAGTGACTTGACTGGCTCTTGACGCAGGCTTTAACTGGGAAGCCCTCTGTGTCAACTTTGTGCTATGATGTCCCGGACTGGACTTGGGTCATCCTGCCTACCAGGTTGTGTAGACTACAGAATCAAGAACCGCATTGTAACTCAACTCACCAACTTCCCAAGACATGCATTACCGCACCTTTCCTGGTGGGCATTCCTTACCCAACAATAACATAGGGCTGGAACCTATGGACTTAGAGGCGATGAGGCAAACTGTAGTGCTCAGGGCCAGGATGGTGGTTGAGAGGAGGCCACTACCCTTTGGACTGAGAACATACTGGAAATTTCCCCAGGGCCGCAGGGCTCTGAGCTCATCCTCATCCCGGAAGTGGCCATCCATCCCTCCAAAGCCCTCACCTGATGGTTTCCACAGAAATCTGGAGTAATTTCCCTATATCTTGGAACAGGTGGAACAATTGATGACCATCCGCTCTTTGGTTCTCTGAAAAAGCTGAAGATGTGACACTTCCAGTCTATTCCGGTCTATTGATTTGACTGGAAAGATGAAGAAGGGCGTCCTCTCTAAGAAGTCAAGGTGGGGCTCCTGGTGGCTGTGAGGTGGGGCTGGGCACAGGCACCTTACCATGTGTTGCCTGCAAGCAGTGAGGGAGCTTGTCAGAGTCTCCTCCAAGGGCACACGCTCCAGCTTGGCACAGTGCTGCTCCAAATTGACAGGTCCGGGAAAGGCCAACTGGGTCATGGTTGGAAGAGATGTCATGGGTGTTGTGCCAAACTGATGGCCCCTGGCAGGCAGCCGGTCAGCCTGGTATCCTGGGCTAACTGGCCTGAGGGCTCAGCACGGGCCATCTGAGGGGGTGAGCGCACCTCTCTGGCCACACCCAGGGGGCTGGGCACCACCAAAAGGCTCCCTGAGGGACTATTGCAGGACCTTGCCCCCCCCATGCCGGCTGGGACCCAAGCAACATTGGTTACTCTACTGATATCGTGCTTCTAGCTTCTGTTCTCCTTGCTGTACCACAACGATGAAGTAAGTTTTTAGTTTTTTGAAAAAGGAGCAATTTGTTCAAAGGTTCTGCAACAATCACTTAGATTTCGTAAATCGTGCCAACTTCCAGCTTCATCTTTTTCATTTTTATTTTATTTATTTATTTTGTTTGTAGACAGGGAGAGAGAGAGAAGGCTAGAGGGAGAGGAAGAGAGAAAATCCCTGAGCCGACTCTACAATGAGTGCAGAGCCTGACTCGGGGCTCGATCCTGAGACCCTGGGATCATTACCTGAAGCCCTCCATCTTTTTCATTTTTAAAATGACAGTCACAAGAACACTGTTTTCCTTCTACCTCAATTATCTGCTATGGGAATTTGATAGTGCTAGCAAGGCCCTTTGATGTCCTTGGGAAAAGCACTAGAAAATAAGACTTACTATCAAAAGATTATTTTGGAATAAAGATAAATTTTTTTCTCATGGGTTTCCATGTTTTTATATCTTTTATATTTTTAGTTCTGTGACTTTCTAAATGTCGGTTTTTGAATCATGTCTCCTTTCTCTTGTATTTATAATTAAACCATAGAATTTGTTCTCAGAAGACAAAAAATGGCGTTAAAACAGTTATATGCTTATGACCATCTGTCCTTCCTCCCACCAGTAAAAAAGTACCAGCCATTTGGATTATTGTTTGTAATTGAATTTACAATTACAGTAAGCCTCAGGTTTAGAATCTGGGCTGGGTGGGCAGGGAGAAAAGAGAAAAGTCCCAACAGTATAATTAACAGAAGTGGGAGCAGCATTGTGTGCAGCTTGAAACAAACATGTTGATTGCCCTAGTGTCTTGAAGAAAATGGAACAACATAAAATACAGTGTTTACTCTCCCCCTCAACCAAAGAAACCCCAAAACCTTGGAGAAAAATCTGCTTAAAAATAACCTTACTCTTGGGGGCACCTGGGCGGTTCAGTCAGCTGAGCGTCTGACTTGGACTGGGGTTGTGATCTCCGGGTCCTTGGTTCAGCCCCACATCTGGCTCCCGGCTCACAGAGGGGACTCTGTTTATCTCTCCGCGTCTCCCCCCAACTCATACTCTATCTCAGCTTAGGTCTTAATCTTGGGGTCAAGAGTTCAGGCTCTATACGGGGCTCCAAGCTGGGTGTGGGGCCCTTAAGAATAAATAAGTAAAAAAAAAAAAAAAAAAGAATCTTAATCTTTGTACTTTTCCCCTACTGAAGACAAATAGTATGTAACAATAAAATAGTCTTTTCTTGGGGCGCCTGGGTGGCTCAGTTGGTTAAGCAACTGCCTTTGGCTCAGGTCATGATTCCAGAGACCCAAGATCAAGTCCCACATCGGGCTCCCTGCTCGGCGGGAAGCCTGCTTCTCCCTCTCTCACTCCCCCTGCTTGTGTTCCCTTTCTGGCTGTGTTTTCTCTGTCAAATAAATAAATAAATAAAAATAGTATTTTCTTTTTGAAATTTTCTACAACTAGCTGAAATGTTAAGATAAGTAGACTGTGTCTTGGTCAGAGACAGCAGGAAGGAGTTTTCATACTTCTTACTGATCTATGGCTAAATGTTCGAGATTTAAGTGGTGCTTAATGATAGCAAATTTAGGGGTTCCTCTGCCTGCTTCATTGTTGGAAAAAAAGTAGCTAAGTAGCTCGCCCAAGGAATGTTGTGAACAGGGGTTTCTGCCCAGGACCATACTGCTGGTCATCTTTTCTCCAACAGATACTGAAAGCTTGTGACAAAAATAAAACCAAGTGCAGGTACCTGGGTAGCTCAATCGTTATATGTCTACCTTTGGCTCAGGTCATGATCCCGGAGTCCCAGAATCGAGCCACATCCGGCTCCCTGCCCGGCAGGAAGTGTGCTTCTCACTATTTCACTCCTGCTGCTTGTGTTCCTTCTCTAGCTGTGTCTCTCTCTGTCAAATAGATAAAGAAATCTTTAAAAATAAGTAAATAAATAAAACCAAGTGCATACAGTCTTACTTCTGAATGGAAACTTTATAGGGGCCCTTTGTCTCTCTACCTTCCAGAAGGCAAAGCCACGCTAAACATAAACCACATTATCTCTGCCAAGTAGTACTTCATCCCTCCCAGTGAAACCAGGAGAGAAATCTCTGTCTTGCTAGTCTCTGAGGCTTGGGGGTTGAGAAGACATTTGTTCTCTTCTTTGCAGATTTAATTTCTTGAGGGAAGATTCCATATTTATTTTTTTAGTAATCTCTACACCCAACATGGGATTTGAACTCACAACCCTGAGATCAAGTGTTGCCTGCTCTACCAACTGAGCCACCCAGGTGCCCCAAATTGCACAGTTTATAGGTTCCTATAGGTTCTATAGGAAAATATCTGTAGTCTCCTCTCCAATGACACCCTTATTCTGGGGATTAAAAATGGGTGGTATCAACTTTCCTTTTTCGGGGTCTTGGGAAGGATGTAGAAAGGAAGTAAATAAGCAATCTTCTCTTCTCCCTCCCTACTACTTGCTTCTTACCTTCCTAACCAAAAGAAGCAGGAATCAGTTGATTTTGGTGACTTCTTAAAAAATTGTTTAAATTAAAAAAATTTAAATTGTGTTAGTTAATAAGTGTAACTA
This sequence comes from Spilogale gracilis, assembly GCA_004023965.1. Lineage (NCBI taxonomy): Eukaryota > Metazoa > Chordata > Mammalia > Carnivora > Mephitidae > Spilogale > Spilogale gracilis. The sequence continues at coordinate 25,486 of PITA01000610.1, forward strand.
ACGTACATTGTTGTATTAGTTTCAAGGATTCAACTTCCCTACATCACCTGGTGCTCTTCACAACAGGTGCCCCCCTTAATTACCTATTTCACTCATCTCCCCACCCGCCTCCCCTTTAGTACCATCAGATTGTTCTCTGTAGTTAAGAGTCTGTCTCTCTCTCTCTTTTTCCTTTGCTCATTTGTTTTGTTTCTTAAATTCCACGTATGAGTAAGGTCATATGGTATTTGTTTTTCTCTGACTGACGTATTTCACTTAACATTATAGTCTAGCACCACTCATGTTGCAATTCACTCTTTTAATAGCCTTGATTTTTATTTTTATTAAAGATTTTATTTATTTGACAGAGAGAGAGAGAGAGAGAGAGAGAGAGAGAGAGAGAGGGAACACAAGCAGGGGAAGTGGGAGAGAGAGAAGCAAGGCTTCCTGCTGAGCAGGGAACCCAAGGCAGGGCTCGATTCCAGGACCTTGGGATCATAACCTGAGCTGAAGGCAGATGCATAATGACTAAGCCAGGCAGGTGCCCCTTGATTTTTAATTCTTAGGTAAGAACAGAGAGATCCTGGTGGAATTTCAGTGAATAGGACCAGGGTGTATTTGGGAAAGTCATAAAACGTCAAACTTCATGTAAATTATATTTCTAAAGCTTCAGTAATACTCAGAAACTGTAACTATGTTGGGACAGTGTCTTTTTCAGTAAGAGAGACTCAAACAACTTTCTTCATGGTTATGCTTTGACAACTCCATTCAATTTATTCATAACACTATCCTGAAAGAATTTCCTTTCAGAAAACAGTTAATGAACCCAGCATAATGGGAATTTTCTACACGATTGAATACATGGAAGAGTAACATTCTATTTCCAGAATAATCAACCAGTCCAGAGACACCCAGTGTCTCACTGAACGAAGACCCTTTGATATATCAGAACTAAAGTCAGCGATGTCGTGGACATCATCAGGCGCTGATAAAAATGTTGGAATCACAAAGTTAAGATATTGAGTTACATAGAATACTCCACCTAAGTCTAGCTCACAAAAGGTCACCAGAAGGACTAGCACATAAAAGGTCAATGTTTAACTTTTCCAAGTTTTGCTTAAAAGAAGTGTATAAGAGAACAACGGGAAGGAAAGAAACAGAGAGAGAGAATCTTGCCTGTTCTAGACAGAGAATGAGAAGAAAGTTTTAATAATTTTCAAGAAGTCTTCATGTGCAGGCACCTGGGTGGCTCAGTCAGTTAAGCATCTGCCTTTGTCTTAGCTGGTGATCCCGGGGTCCTGGGATCCAGTCCTGCGTTGGGCTCCTGGCTCAGTGCAGAGTCTGGGCTCCTGGCTCAGTGCAGAGTCTGCTCTCCCTGCTTGTCATCTCCCTCTCTCTCTTTCAACTAAATAAATAAAATCTTAAAAAACAAACAAACAAACAAACAAACAAACAAAGAACGGCACTTGGGTGGCTCAGAAGTTAAACATCTGCCTTTGGCTCAGGTCATGATCCTGGAGTCCTGGGATCGAGCCCCGCATGAGGCTCCCTGCTCAGCGGGAAGGCTGCTTCTCCCTCTCTCACTCCCTCTGCTTGTGTTCCCTCTCTCGCTGTGTTTCTCTCTGTCAAATAAATAAATAAAATCTTAAAAAAAAAAAAAGTCTTCATGGGCTATGCAGACCAATTCTTCTTGATTTACTGTTTTCTATGTTTACATACATGCTGAGAGAGAGAGAAAGAGGGTGGGAGGGAGAGATGAAAATAAACAAAATGAGAGGAAGAAAGAAAACATAGAGAAATATTAGAAGAGTGGGTGTGGAAAGGGGAAGCAAATAGAATAGGTTCACATTTAATGAAACAAGCCCCAGGGTCACACATGAGCCTCCAAGGGGTTGTTCAATGTGTTAGAGTCTCCAGAGCTCAGACCAGGGTGCAAAGAAATGCAGGGTCTCCAGCCAGGACTCTCTTCCCAGCATCGGAACTGATTCACAGCCCAGTTAGACCCTGGGCCCTTCTTTATGGTCAGTTCCTTACCACTGTTTTTTCTACCCCCCTTTTCCTTGTCTCTGCCGGCAAAATGCTCAGACAAGGTGACTTGAAGTGTGGTCCTCGGTTGGGGCTGGCCCAAACTGCTCTGTGCTGCTTTATTGAGAGCAAGCATGGAGAAACTTTAAAGTAATTTGATGGAATAATTTAATGTCTGTGGAATCGAATGAAAAATGAGGCTTCATTTTGTCTATCTTTGTTTTTAATTTTATTTCAACTAGTAACTTATTTGTACTGTATTTTACAAAATATCATCACGACGGCTTGGGAAACATCAGAATGATCTGATGTTACAGTTAGCTTGAAGTCCTGCTCTGGAGAATGAGGACGTAGTGCTTTGAAGGAAAGGCCATCCTACTCTTACAAATGTGGATGGGGTTGATGATACGAAGAGGAGGAGAGCTAAACATTTCTCCCCCTGAAGAGCCTGGTCAGAAGTAATAGCTACTCATTAATGACATGCTTCAGAGCAATGATTCTGCAACATACTTAGGACTCTACAAACTTTAAAAAATTTAAAATTTAGAAAATTTAAAATTTAAAAAAATCAGTTTCCAAGTGTTCATTGCTGGTATATAGACATACAATTTTTTAGAAAGATTTTATTTAGGGATGCCTGGGTGGCTCAGTCAGTTAAGTGTCTGCCTTCCACTCAGGTCATGATCCCAGAGTTCTGGGATTGAGACCTGCATCGGGTTCCCTACTCAGAAGGGAGCCTGCTTCTCCCTGTGCCTGCCACTCCTTCTACTTGTGTTCTCTCTCTCTGTGTCTGACAAATAAATAAATAAATAAATAAATAAATAAATAAATAAAATCTGCAACAATAACATCTTATTTATTTATTTGAGAGAGAGAGAGAAAGAGAGAGAGAGAGAGAGAGAGAGAGAGAGCGCCCATGAGCAGGGGGAGGGGCAGTGGGAGAAGGAGAAGATGGCTCCTCTCTGAGCAGGACCCCAGGGTTATGACCTGAGCTGAAGGCAGACGCTTAACGACTGAGCCAGCCAGGCGTTCCAGGTGTAGTTTTTTATTTTAATTATTTATTTATTTATTTTATTAAAAAAAAATATTTTAGTTATTTGTTTGACAGAGAGAGAGAGAGAGATCACAAGCAGGCAGAGAGGCAGGCAGAGAGAGAGGAGGAAGCAGGCTCCCTGCCGAGCAGAGAGCCCAATGCGGCCTCATCCCAGGACCCTGAGACCACGACCTGAGCCAAAGGCAGAGGCTTTAACCCATTGAGCCATCCAGGTGTCCTGACATGTTTTTGTTTTTTTTGTTTTTGTTTTTGTTTTTGTTTTTGTTTTTGTTTTTTATCTCTGTTGCTTGTTTACTAGAAAAAAAAGAATTTTTTTTTTCTAGAGGGAAAGAATTTACCTGACTTGATCACCCTGTGTACCCCCAGGACTTAAAATAGTACCAGGGAGGAGGGCATACATGTTTGTAGAATAAATGCATATATCCCATTCGATGATGGCAAGAGAAGACTCATTACAGAGGTTCTCAGTCATTTTGTATCTTTTTTTTTTTTTTAAGATTTTATTTATTTATTTGACAGAGAGAAACACAGCCAGAGAGGGAGCACAAGCAGAGGGACTGAGAGAGGGAGAAGCAGGCCTCCCGCTGAGCAGGAAGCCCGATGTGGGGCTCAATCCCAGGTCTCCAGGATCATGACCTGAGCCGAAAGCAGTCACTTAACCAACTGAGCCACCCAGGCGCCAGTCATTTTGTATCTTATTCTGCTTCTTAATTCTTATTTAGAGAACGCAGGCCCAAGGAGAGTGGTATTCTCTTTTTCTTTTTCTTTTTTTTTAAGATTTTATTTATTTATTTGACACAGAGAAAGATCACAAATAGGTAGAGAGGCAGGCAGAGAAAGAGGGGGAAGCAGGCTCCCTGCTAAGCAGAGAGCCTAATATGGGGCTTGATCCTAAGACCCTGAGATAATGACCTGAGCTGAAGACAGAGGCTTAACCCTCTGAGCCACCTAGGCACCCTGAGAATGGTATTCTTCAATCAGTCCTCACTATAAACCTAAAAAAAATTCTCAGAGTAAATTCATAATCCTGGTGCCCTAATACCATAGTTAAGTGAGAAATCAAAAGTGTTTGCCCAATGGTCAATAAGCACATGAAAAGATGCTCAACATTCAATAGGGAAGTGCAAGTCAAAACCATGATGAGATATTCACACCCATTTGGGCGACTCTTCTAACAACAACAATAACTACCACAACAGTAGTAATGACCACAAGAAAGTGCAAGAGAAATGTTGGTGAGTGTGTGGAGAAATTGGTGTCCTAGCACATGGCTGGTGGGGACAGAAAAGAGCACAGCCATTGTGGAAACTATTTTGGGGGTTCTTCCAAAAGTGGAACATAGAATTACCATATGATCCAGCAATTCTACTCCTAGGTAATATACCCCAAAAGATTGAAAGCAGGGACTCAAACAGACACCTGGACCCTAGTGTGCTCGGCGGCATCATTCACCAGAGGCAGCAGATGGAAACAACCCAAGCATTTGGCAGTGGGCTAATGGATAAACAGAATGTGGCATATACATACAAGAGATTATTTGTCTATAAAAGGAATGAAATTCTGGCACATGAATGAACCTTGAAAACATTATGCTAAGTGAAATAAGGTAGACATCAAGGAGCAAATATTGCATGATTCAGGGAGGCTACACTGGGGAGGACAGTCTGCTTTACTCCAGTCGACTGATTCAAGTGTTGATCTCCTCCAGAGACACCCTCACACACAGACTCAGAAATATTATTTTACCAAATATCTAGGCTCCCCATGAGCCAGTCAAGTTGCCACACACAATTAACTCTCACGAGGGAAAGATAAATTCCAGATTCTAACTGCCGCTGATTGGGACTCCCAAGAGGAACCTCGTTCTGGTCAGGCCTGTGAGGAGATGGTGCGAGGTTGGCAGAGACACCCGGCTGATCCGGATAAGGCAAAGACTTACAGAACAGGACACAAATGTGCCTCAGATTCAGATCAGTTTCACACAGAATTAATGGTACAGAGAAAGGTTAAAAGTGCCCAACATATTTAAATTTTTTTTTTTTTAGAATTGGTTTACTGCTCATCAGCCATCTGTAAGACTCCTGGTTGATGTCTGGTGAGGATCTATGGTAATTCTTCCTCCAATTCTTGTCCAAGCTTCTAGTTTTAGTGGTTTTGATTCGTGTAGTTTCAGACATCAGTGATTTTATTGTTCTGACTTTTTGGTCTTGTTCTCTACCAGAGAAACCACATTATGGATCCAGTTTTAGAATTCTGGGAGCATGAAGACCATTCAAGAGATTAAGTTTGCCAGTTTCCTCAGACTTAATGGCCTTTGATCTCCTGGAGGCCTCCAACAAACTCTGTCAAACCTGTTCCTGAAGAACGGAGTTTGGAAAAGGCCATATCATACTTAATACTTCAAATTCGGGGATAGATGCCACTGATTATCATTTCCTCTCCTCTAAAAATCTGGAAGTTCCTGAGGATGCACCCTGGGAGGCTGACCCGCTGTGTCAGTGGATGGTCTCCATTTGCAATGACAGATCACTTCTTGCTCTGTGAATTGTTCCAGAAATTTCCTTTGGGAGCAAGATATTATTTTGGGTGGCAATCTGGTTCTGGAATGCCTTCCCCTTTTTTAGTATTTTCACCTTTAAGCAGGTTTGGACAAAGCTTTATCACAGAGAAAGAAACCAGGATGTGTCTCTGTGTGTGTGTGGATGTGTACTTGTATGGTAACCAGCCGGGGCATGAGACAATGCAAATGCGCCCTTCCCTCACTGGGGAGGGGCTTCAGACGGACTCCACTGCATTCACTTCACGTGAGACATCCGAACCCTCCCACTTGAATGCTTACTCCAGGCAAAAAGACAAAAGAAACAAAGAAACAAACACCCCATAATCTCTAAACTAGGCCATTAAAATAATGTCCAATCTTCTCTAGGCTTTTGGTACCAAGTCAGAAAGGAAAGCTATTTGGCTGTGAGGACAGGGAGCCAAAGGCCTACTGGCAACTTTAAGGGCAAAACTCTTCCAACAGAGATGCTGCCTGAAAAAGAGAGAAGAAAAAGTTGCAAATGAGAAAACAAATCAGACAATCGACCGTGAGCTTGAAGGGAATAGAGCTATCTTTCTCCTTTTTATAAGTTTAGGGCTGAAAGACAGTCATCCTGGGGATAAATAATCCGTCACTAGGGCTGACAGAGTAGAGGGAGTTTGGGGAGTGGGGAAAGAGCTCTAAGCCAGATGCCTGCACACAAGTAATAAAATGTTTTTTGTTGCTGTCATCTAAATGGTGAATGAAAAAGGATAAGACGAACCCCCGAAGTGGTTTGGGGAAATTAGTGCTGATGTTTCCCATTAAAGTAGTAGTAATAATGGTCACAACCGAACATTTACAGAATACACTTCATGCCTGGGATTCCACTGGGCTTTAAAAGAAGAGGATATGATTCACACCGCCTACTAAGAGAATGAATTAATTTTTAGTACTCTGGGGTGGCATGAGGGACTTCTCACAGGAGCTTAGATTCATCAGAATGTAAAGCTAAGTATAACTCGAGGAAGTTAGTCAATGACTTTTTCTGATGGGCTCAGACAGATGGAGTGACTGGCCCAAGGTCTCACAGCTATTTAAGAGAATTGCTAGGTCTTTTTTTTTTTTTTTTTAAGATTTTATTTATTTATTTGACAGAGAGAAAGAGCCCACAAGAGGCAGAGAGGCAGGCAGAGAGAGAAGGAAGCAGGCTCCTCAGCAAGCAGAGAGCCCGATGGGGGCCTCAATCCTAGGACCCGGAGATCATGACCTGAGCCCAAGGCTGAGGCATTACCCCACTGAGCCACCCAGGTGCCCAGAATTGCTAGGTCTTGAATTTAGTTATGTTTCCTTTGAATCCAAATGGTTACTTTCTAACCGTGTATCTTTGGGAAAGTCACCCAACCTTTCTGAGCCTCAGTTTTATTATCTATAAAGTATGGATAATAATAGCACCGACATCAAAGACCTGTCGTGAGGATTAAATGAGCTAATTCATGCTTGGAAAAATGCCTGGCACATAGTAAATATTAAATGCATGCTAGCTATTATTAGCTATTGTTCATTTTAAGGGTAGCATTCATTTAAAAAAAAATGCTGATTGATCTCTTCCCATTTGCCACAGTTTTAATACAACCAGTGGGGATGAAAATGGAAGGTAGCACTGGTGGTCAAGTTGGATTTTGCTCCAAATCTTGACCAACCTAGCTGCTAGATTGCTGGCAGTCTGAAGCTCAAGTGGGTGTCCCTTCACTTCCGGGGCAGTTAGAGGTTTCAACAAAGCATCCGTCCTGGTTCCTGACTAGGTCTTTGCTGGAGGTTCTGTGTGGTGGCCAGCTGTGGGGGGGGGGGGGGGGGGGGAAGCACAGACCCTCTGGTTATGTTCTGGCCAGGACTGCCTCACCTGTTTAGAGGCACATAAATCACTGGACAGTACTGGAAAACACAGGCGGCGGCTGTGTGTTTTGTAATTCCAGAAAGCTCTACCACTCTGTCCTGTTGGAGTCTCCTCACCTGTGGACAAAAGCCGGATCCTTGGAAATAATCCCTTTAGATAAGACATTGACTCTCTATTAAAATTCTGAAACAAGAGCTAATATTTTGGTTCATTATCTGTCATACTTAATGCAAATAGGTCCTTTTCTTACTCACAAGTGCATTTTAATGGGGGTGGAGGATAGAGGAATGAACTGGGGTCACATGGACACTGGGGATACTGTAATGGGGAGAAAAAGATCCAGAAGTCAAGGGAAGGTATGTTGGAAAGTAGTATCTTTTTTACAGTTTAGTCTAACCCAGGAGCTACTGGAAACCAAAATACAAATTACAGCAAACTGTCACCATTTTGAATTCTGTAACAATCAATGGTAAGCCATTCCTATGCGTTGTGGGTCTCTCTAAATGCTTCTCCCCCAAACCACATCTCCCCTTTAATAACTTATTTCCCTCCCTCTACCCTCCGCCTGACATAATTTGTCAAACGAAATAACTGATGAGAGGCACCTGGGTGGCTCAGTCAGTTAAGGCTCTGTCTTTGACTCAGGTCACAGGTCCTGGGGTCCCAGGATCGAGCCCTGCATCGAGCTCCCTGCTCTGTGGGGAGCCTGGTTCTCTTTTTCCTCCTGTTTGTTCTCTCTCTTTCTGACAAATAAACAAATAAAATCTTAAAAAACAACAACAAGAAAGGAAGAAAGGAAGGAAGGAAGAAAGAACTGATGACAGAGTGTACCTACCAAAGTAGATGGAGATTGCACAGTCAGAGAGGCGGGGCTGGGGAGGACCAGCATGGCCTCAGGGGTCAGGCAAGCCTACATTTACTCCTTAAAGTCTTTGGGACTCACATCCGCTCCATCCAAGGGCTACATAAGGAAAAAAACACACTAAGTGCTCGGTATGATTTTTTTGCTCATCAATAAGTGCTTATTGCTATTACTATTGAGGCCGAGTTAATACTCAGATTTCCAGTTATTACAAATAGAAACGATTAGCCAACATTCGTCTCTAGCCTCTTGTGAGGAAATCTCCAATTTCCGATTTATTTTATTTCCACCGCCCTAATGGAACGAAGCAGTGACTGGTAGGAATTTTGGTGAGTAAATAGTTTGGGGTCCATTTGGCACAAGAACGTTCTGAGAATGGCTTTGACTCTTGTTGTGTATGAATCCGCGGTGGCAACGATGTGCCGTCCTGATTAAAGCCAAGAAGCATGGGGCATTCCATTAAAGGAAATAAGCATTAACTTTCCTTCCCAGCCTGGTTACTCGGGACATTAATCAGCCCATAAAAATGGGATTAAGTCAACTCTCAATTTAGTTTTGTAGTTCACCTTTAAAATGTAACTGCTCTTTTGTTTCTTAATATCGGGTGATCACATTTTTAATGTAATAAAAGAGCAGGGATATTTTCCCACAAATTTTCATGGGGATTCATGACTACAGATGGAACCCTCCTTGAAGACATAATGAACAATTATTCAATCTGGGCAATGGCTTTGGAGGAGTCATTCCAGCTGGGGGTATATAAATTGAGTTTCCTAAAAGCTGTATAAATGAGAGACCAGAGCAACCCTCAAACCTAGTCATCTATTTTCTCCTTTATTGCCTAATGAATATGGCATAATATCATGAACGTATCAGCTTGAAGCTCTGCTCTTGCTCTGAGTCCCCCAAGGCAAACAGATGGGTTTTTAGATCCTTTTCTTTAAGTCTTACTGGATTGCAAAGCCTTTGCTGACATGTGCGGCCTGAAGTTTTCCTGAGTTCTAAAACAGCCTCCTGAGCTTTAGAGCAGCTGCCCTGATTCCGTCCTAAAGGTTTGCTTTTCATTTTTCCTTCCCTAGGAGATCATACTGGAAGCTATCCTAGAGTTCACTGCAGGCCAGAGTGTGTCTCCTGCCCCCAACTACAGAGGACAGATTAAGGCTAATGGGGGTTTCCCCAAGAAACAACTTTTATTCAATTTAAAATACTAATCTTTACTCTGATATTTTGTTCTTTCTCCCTTTGGGTGTAAATTATCTTCTTTAAGTAGGTTGCTTTATTTTTTTTTTTAAGATTTTATTTATTTATTTGGCCCAGAGAGAAAGCACAAGCAAAGGGGAGCGGGAGAGGGAGAAGCAGTCTCCCCGCTTAGCAGGGAGTCCCATGCAGGGCTCGATCCCAGGACCCCAGGATCATGACACGAGCCAAAGACAAGACACTTAACTGACTGAGTTACCCAGGTGCCCCTCAAAAAAGTTTTCCTTTAAATATTCTGCTGTGGAATCCAAGCGTCTGGGAATGCCTGATTTAGTAGAATCCCTTTATTTTGCAGTTAGGAACCCAAGGGCAAGGCTACTGCCCTTCCCACGGCTGCAGAGTGAGCTGGTGACTGAGCTGAGTCAGCATCAGGCTCTGCCTATTTTTTTTTTTTTTTTAAAGATTTTATTTATTTATTTGACAGAGAGAAACACAGCTAGAGAGGGAACACATGCAGGGGGAGTGAGAGAGGGAGAAGCAGGCTTCCCGCTGAGCAGCGAGCCTGATGCGGGGCTGGATCCCAGGTCTCTGGGATCATGACCTGAGCGGAAGGCAGTCGCTCAACCAACTGAGCCACCCAGGTGCCCCCAGGCTCTGTTTTCAAGCCTGGTTGCTTTTCCTCCATCAGGCTCTCCCTTGGAAATGGACCGAGAAGTGGCCTAGGGGAAGTGGATATAGTTCTTGCCAGTGAGAAAGGTCATCAGGGTACTCCATGGGGTCCTGCTTTGTAGTGTGATTCTAAAAGTGGTCATGCCAAGAGCAGAGAAAGCCTCATGTGCCGATGAGGCCACGGTGTGGTTAAATTCATTATGACTGGCCTCCCACCTACTGACAGGTGTCTGCAGGGAGCCAAGGGCGGGATCTGGTTCTGAAAGCATGAAGCCTGTGTGTGCATGTGTGTGCACTTGCACTGGGAGTGGACAGTGGGGAATGTGCTCTTGAGGTGTTGTGGGGTGTTCTGGCTACCTTTCATAAAGCACTGTAAGGCTGGAGCTTGAACTGAGCCGAGATTCTGTGGAGTGGTCCCCAGCCTGGGATGAAATGATCCCATCCTGGATCGAACAGGACAGTCTCTTGGGTCAAAGCAGGGTTTTTAAGAGGGCCTTAGGCTCTTAAGAATCTTTTAGTTTGCACTTAAATCCCCAGGGTGTAAGGAAAGGAGCCCAGGTGCAAGAAATTAATATTGTTTTGCAAGCACGAGTCAAGAGCCTCTATGTGACATCCCAGGGCTCAGGCTGCTCAGTGCAACAAGAGACACTGGTCTTCCTCATTCCCTCCCATCCTAAGCACATCCTTATTCTGCATCATTCGGGAGCCGGTGGTGTGTGGGTGAAGAAGATCCGGAGAAGGCTGATGCCCCCCATGAGGGAGGATTTGGGGCTTCCTGAAAAGCGGGGAGATATCCAAGGGCCAGCAACAACCCCAGGGGGTCAAAACACTGTCTGGGTTTGGTGTTGGATGAGTGGGCTGCTCGGTGATGGGAAGGCACCTGACCGGGACGTTCAGACCAATTCTGGGGGGGGCGGGGGTTCGGTCACCACCTTCTTTTTTTTATTTTAAAGATTTTATTTATTTATTTGACAGAAACACAGCCAGAGAGGGAACACAAGCAGGGGGGAGTGAGAGAGGGAGAAGCAGGCTTCCCGCCGAGCAGGGAGCCCGATGCGGGGCTCGATCCCGGGACTCCAGATCATGACCTGAGCTGAAGGCAGACGCTTAAGCGCCCCCACTCCCCAATGTAAAATTCTTAATGTATCTGCGGAAAGCTCCCTAGAACTAGATGCCCATCCAGGGGAGATGTTGACGAAACATGCAATACTTGAGATCTTCAGCCTGCCTGGTGTATTTCCCTCGAGATCCTACTGCTCTTATCATCCAGACTGCTAGACCAGTAGTCTCTCACCAGTTTGTTCTAGATAGAAGGCTATTTTTTGTTTTAAAGGAATGCTACTTAGAAGGATCATCAAAAGGTCATCAGGCTTCTTGTTTATTTACTGGTTTTGAAGATCAAGTTTCCTGTTAATAGATGTGGGACTCCAAAAGAGAGCAAGACCCTTGGTCCAGCCCTTCCCGGAAGGGTTGAAATTCACAAAATAGGTTGAAGGGAAAAGGCAGTTTCTCCTTTAAGTGGAAGGAGGCATGTGGGAGCCAAATTTAATCTCTTATGGTTCCCAAAGAATTTTTTGTAATAGAGCTGAAACCTTTCCGAAATGGTCCAAGATCCAAATAATGTTCTTATCTGCAGTTTTCTTTGGAAACAGTACAGCCATAGATATAGATGTCCAAACATGTATCCAGCCCTGTCTTAGGGAGCTGTAAATGAGGAGGCTCTTGCCGGCTGGTAACACACTGCTCCTCAGTCCGGCTCCCCTTTTCTTCTCCAAGTTGAAAACTTTTCTCTTTTTTGCTTTACCAAGCTGGCCTTCAAAATGCCAACTCCAAGATTGCCAATTTGGATTTGCTGTATTTTGAGCAAAGCACACCCAAATTCTCTTTGATCGCTCTTCATCTCGTCATTGATGGTGGGGACTTCAGCGTGCAGGAGAATGGGGAAGATAGCAGGCTGCTCCAAGCCCATAGTCTGGACTCAGCAGCCAAGATAGTGTTTCACGAAGCCCACTTATCTGAGCAGGGTGCATCTAATTGAAGCATTTAGCCTTCGGTATGGGCTTGTACTTAACAGCATCCAAATGGCTGTTCTTTCTAGTTTTATTAAAGGAGCCGGATCCTTCTCATAAGTTTTCCATTAATGGGATTATAAATTGATATAATTTTAAGTCCAAGAATGCAGAACTGGTATGTGGTAAACATAAACATGTGTTTGGTGTTAGATATAAAGTAGTGTAGTCAAAGTGGGCAAGTGTTGTAAACTTCAAACGTAAAACAGATGTAAGGTAATTAGAGACATGTAAGTGATGACAACAGCAGTGAGCTGTAGCAATGAAATGAATTGTTAGTTTAGGCAGGAATCGCTGTGGCCCTGGTGGATTTATCATGTTTCTAGCTGCTGTATGAACTTGATGTTACCCTTCTCTAGGAGAATACAAGAATTGCTTTTTTTAAATTTAAAGGCAGGAAGTCCAACTTGGAAGCATGCAAACTGCGGTACTCGTTTTATGAGTCTGAAAAAATTGATCGACGTTGCCTATCGCAAAATGGATTAACTAGTTGTTGAGCAATTTTAAAAAGGTATTTCAGCTCATTCACTAATGGTAGGAGCAAACTCTCAGACAGCCTTGGGAGAGGTCTGGTGGGATCATCCCCCAAAGTCTGTGTGGCAGGTCTGCTTACTCTGTGCAAGAGACAGTGGCATATTTTAGGGAATACTTTTAGCGTTGGACCAATTTTGCAGCTGAGTAAAGCCAACACGAAAGAGACCCTTTCAGTAATTTTCTGATGTCCAGAAAGTAAAATTTTAAGCAAAGAGTCTTGGATCTGGGGGAGAAGTGCTATGGGATTTTCCTCCTGTGGTACCGAACTGAGAACAACACCTTTGATTTAGCTTTTTTGGAGTGGGAAATCATTATTAGCCAAAGGATCATTTAAGTATTTTTTAAAAATTTAAATTCAATTTAATTAACATATACTGTACTGTTAGTTTCAGAGGCAGAATTTAGTAATTCATCAGTTGAATATAACACCCAGTGCTCTTTACTTCAAGTGTTCTCCTTAATGTCCATCACCCAGCTACACCATCTCCCCACCCAGCTCCTTTCCAGCAACACTCAGTTTGTTTCCTGTAGTTAAGGGTCACTTATGGTTTGCCTTCCTCTCTGTTTTTGTCTTATTTTCTTTTTCCTTCTCTTTCCCTGTGGGCATCTGTTTTGTTTTTTAAAACTTCACATATGAGTGAAATCATATGGTATTTGTCTTACTCTGACTTATTCCTCTTAGCATAATACCCTCTAGTTCCATCACGTTGTTGCAAATGGCACTATTTCATTCTTTTTGATGGCTGCATAATATTCCATTGTATATATACACCACATCTTCTTTATGCATTCATCTGATGATGGGTATATGGACTTTTTCCATAGTTTGGCTATTGTGGACATTGCTGCTATAAACATTGGGGTGCACGTGTCCCTTCGGATCACTACATTTGTATCTTTGGGATAAATACCCAGTAGTGCAATTGCTGGCTTGTAGGGGAGCTCTATTTTCAACTTTTTGAGGAACCTTTATACTGTTTTCCAGAGTGGCTGCACCAGCTTGCATTCCCACCAACAGTGTAGGAGGGTTCCACTTTATCTGTTGTTTCCTGACTTATTAATATTAGCCATTCAAAGGGCCCCATTTTTTTTTTTTAAGAGTTTATTTGTTAGAGAGAGTAAGCGCAAGCAGGGAAAGCAGCAGGCAGAGGGAAAGGCAGGCTCCCCACTGAGTAGGGCGCCTGATGTGGGACTTAATCCCAAGACCCCTGGATCTTGACCTGAGCCGAAGGAAGAAACTTGACCGACTGAGCCACTCAGGCATCCCTCAAAGGATCATTTTAACAAATTATTTCTGATTTAGTGGTATCAAAATCCAACAACTCCAATGTCATCCATTCACCACCAAGTTCACATTCTAGCAATCATACTTCAGCACAGCTGATTCATTTTTTGCATTAACTGGTGTAAAGGTGTGCCCTTTGTCTAGCTAGATGTCCAGATCTTGAAAACATTGAAAGCAGATGACTGCTTAACAGTGAATGGAAGAAGAGCCTTCATGTGCTCAGGGGGATGATGCAAATGATGTTGGCTGGACAGAGGCCCAAACCAAGAAAGTCATGGAATTAACACCATCTTTTATTTCAGAGTGCGACCCCTTCTGGGGATAACAAAAGCACTGTTGATGAAGTGGTCCTCCTTTCTCTTATGACACCTGGATTTGGCTCATCCAAGCAGAGACCTTCCAGCCCTCTACCTGCAGGAAGAACACGGTTAAGCCCTGTTGAATTATGAACGTTCACTGCTCCTCCTACCATTACCAGCTTCCAACTTTGAAACAGTACGGTGTTCCTCTCGAGAACAACATTTCTTCTGTGTTTTCAGAGGCTCGTGTCTATCTAAAGTAAAGGAGCCCCAGACTTGGAGTTCCATAGCCCGGCGCTACTAATTTTTAGGCACGTGAAATGTCCTGGTCCTCCAGTTCCACTTTTATAAAATGGGGATTATAACATATGGCCTTCCTACCTTCTGAGTTGTCGAGTAAGCTATAAGAATGCTTTGTTAGTACTATTCTGTGTGTTCATGTTGCTGCCTCCATTTGGAATGCCTTTCTCCTGCTCTACCAGGCCCTCTCCCATAGAGCCTTCAAGACCCTGTTAAAATGTGCCCTCGTCTGCCAAGCTTCTTGACTCCTTGTGCAGAGTGGCACCTACTCCCATTCTACATCTGTTAGCCAACCATACACGTGTGGCTCTACCATTGGACTCTGAGCTCTTTGAGCAGCGGGATAGTGTCTTATTCACTTTGTGTCCCCATCTTCCAACATCATAGCTGGCTGTAGTGCACGCTCAAGAAAAGTTTGTTTAGGGACGCCTGGGTGACTTAGTCTGTTAAGCATCTGCCTTCAGCTCAGGTTATGATCCCAGAGTCCTGCGATTGAGGACCACATCAGTGGGGAGTCTGCTTCGCCCTCTGTCTGCTGCTCCCCTTTGCTTGTGCTCTCTCTCTGTCAAGTAAATAAATAAAATCTTAAAAAAAAGAAAGAAAAAAGTTTCTTTAATTGACGCTTGGAGGACACTGAATGGATCCCACGCTGTGGGAGGAGGATTTTAGAGCACTGAAAAATAGACAGCTGTATGTAATAGCACACAGCCTTCTGTTTTGCCTTTTGTGGCAGAAGATGGCCAAGGAACAAAGCCTCACCTGGTCATGGTCAGGTCCAGGCTGCTCAGGGTCAAATTTTTCTCAAGGCTTTCTTGGAACTGAAGGGAGGAAATGCCAATGAGCCATCGTGTTCATGCTACCTACAGAGAAATGCAGCTTTCACTCTGTTGTGTTTAAATTAGATAATAAGTGTGGAAAGGCTTTGTAAAGTGCAAAGCATCAGGCAAACGTGAGGAATCTTTCTATGTGTGCTTTCTCCCCAGTCTGATTTTGAGCTTTCGAATCCTTTTTTTGTCTTCCCTTCAAAGATAATCCCAAAGACTCCCTTCAACTGATCATTGAATACATAGGTCTTTGTTTTTACCTTTATAATTTCCCTTTATCTTCAACCACCATAACCTATGAGGGATAGACCAGCTACATATGTCACTCCTCTCTCATCCCTGTCTGTACTTTCTCCACACGGAAGTCAATGGATTGCAGAGTGTGGTCATGCATGCAAGTTTGAGTGTTTGTAGCTGACTATCACGTGCTCCCCCTCCATATGAGTCTAAAAAATTCTCATCACTTAATTAAAAAATAAGGATACTTATTTGACAGCCTTTATCAGTGGTTCCAGTTACCAAAAACATTGGAAATGATCTTGATTTTTTCTTGCTGGGTATGTTTCATTTCCTTGGATGAAAAGGAAAATGGTGGATAGGGTCTTCCACTGTTACTTGATATTTATTGATTGATTTGTTTTCAATTTATTGATTGAATTTAAGGCACACTATTGCACTTCTATTGCATATACACAAAAGCTATTCTTGGGGGGGTGGGGTTGTCCAGGAAGACAGATACAGGGTTGTTAAAGGAGTTTAAAATATGATTTGGGGGATGACCCATAAAAATAAAACATACCTTGTATGTAATCAAAATTTATGTATAATTTATACACATATAAATTTACCGATGGGCATACATGGGCACACAAATCTATAATATGAAATAAATGCTGTGCCATTTAAAAAAAGGGAATCTCTTTGAGGATCATAATCCTTAGGTTCTACCCGCAATAAGGTTGTTTATATGAGGTTTCTTATTTAAATATGTTCAGTGTTATATACATATTTATATGTAGAAGATAAGAAAGAGGTGGGGACCCAGAAGAAGAGAAAGAAATGTTTTGTTTTAATGATAGGCTGCTGAGTCTAATTTCCTGAGTTTAAATCTCACTTCTAAGTGGACCTTAGCACATTTAAAAAATCTCAGTCTCTGCGAAACGTGGAACAAGAGCAGTCTTCTTCATAATATTGCTGTAAATATTAAATAAGATAATAAATGTGAAGCATGGGACACAGAAGGTACAGACACTGAATTGTACGCATTAGTATCTAATATTTACCAAAGCACTTTCGCAGGAGGAGGGGGGGACGATGAGGACAGCATGTGGGGTTTTTCCCTGCACAACTGCATCCAGTCCCCAGCAGCCTTTGGTGAGGCAGGTAGGTAGGTACTCTCTGTTCCCCAGGTGAACTAACATAGGTGACTGATGGGCACGGCGGGCCCATGTAAGTAGGGGCTCAATAAACGACTCCGTTGCTCATTCGTTGAATGTTGCAAATGAAATGATGGAAAGGACTTAGACCAACACTTAGCACAAATGAGTGCTGAGGATATTACCATCCCTGCCTATTCTCCTATACCTTCTGCCTTCCGCACAGGGGAAGTGGGGCAGAGAACTGGGGGGAACCATTTGATGGAGGAGAGCTCTGGGTCTGGGGCGATAGCCGCCAAGCCATGACTGTCTAATGACGGTTTCCTGAGTCAGGGCAGCAGATGCCTGCCGGGAAGCAGCACTTCCCTTGTAATTAACCGTTTGGCTGCTGAGCTGAGGGTGGCTTTGAAAGACACCCAGGTGACAGTGGGGTGCCTGTGGTCCCAGACTGCAAAATTACACTGAGTCAAGAGCTAAATGGCCTCTCACATCTACTCATTTTCTCTTAAATTACATATGATTAGGAATATAATTACCACTCCTTACTCTTTCCCCCCAAAACACTATTTTTCTTTGCCCTGCTGTGCCTTGATAGGGACAGGACACACGGAGGTTGTGCTGGGGGTTGGGGGACGTGTGGGGGGTAAGGTCCAGGATGAGAGCGAGAGGAAAAGCCAGGCCGTGGCAAGGGGGGAAGAAGCCCACCCTTTGCGGCCCTGGCGAGCTTGCAAGTTCAAAAATAAAATCCAGGGGCAAGAGTGGTAATTAGAAAATGCAGGCAAAAGGCTTTGATTATTGAAATCGTACCTGCCCGGGGTTCCTGGGAGAGCCTGAAATGATATGTGTGCTTACATTAGAATTATAAAGCTCAGCTGTTGATCTTTTTATTTTTGGAATGTCTACCCCTCTAATTACTTTACAGTCCAAATGATTAAAAAAAAGGAGCAGAGAGCAACAGATGAGCCCAAATTGCTGTGTTTAAAGGAAGCGGGGTTGTCTGTTTGCGTGGGGCTCTCCCTGTAATGAAAGCCACTGCTGGGAGCTGTTTAGACAAACTCCCCAACCGGGTTCCGCGCTCCGGTGCCATCCAGGCTCCCAAACGCGACGGTTCGCGGTGCCGGGCAGCGTCTGTTGGGAAAGGGGCGGCGGGAGGAAGTTCCGAGCTGTGTTTTGAATTAATGGGTGCAACTTCATTTTGAGTACAAGTGGGAGGCTATTTTAGAAAAACCTTCCCAGGCCGGCCGTCACTGATGTGGCAAACCCGCCCTGGGAGCAGACAGTCTCAAAATAGCCACGTCTCAGCGTCTAGAAGGCACACGCGGGGCCCTCGGGTTCAAAGAGCGCGGCCCCGCAGGACCCCTTTGTCCTCCGAGGCTCCGCCCTTCGAGACGTCCCGCCTTGCCCCCTGGCCCAGCTGGACGAAGGCGCCCCATCTGCAGTGGAGGAAAGGGAGTCCCTGGAAGCAGCGAGATCCCTCCGAAATGTGACAAACGGAGTAGTGTCCGAGACCCTCTGGCCACTGTCACGGCCAAGTGCGGGTCTCCCCAAGGGTGCGGCGGCCTAGCGCCAGGTGCAAACGACTTGGTGCACGTGGCCCCAGACGCCCCCGGAGGCGACCTCCCTTCGCTGCAGACCACGCCTCTCGCCCGCAGCCACATGGGGTCAACGTTCATTTCTACCCAGGATCCTCTATGGAGGCCAGGGTCGGCTGGCAAGCCCACCTAGGAGGGGCTCGCTGAAGAATTTGTTATTAAAGATAGCTTAGCCCTCACCGGCTTCCTCCCGTCTCTTAGCGACTCAAGGAGAAGTTAGACCAAAGGCATTTCGCTTTTGCATTGATTTCTTAATTAAAAAAATATCTTTCTTTTCTTTTGACCCAGGCCAAATGACCTTTGAATTTCTTGTCAAACTACGGGGGTATTTTTCAGAGTATTGAAGTCGCTCTTCCCACGTAACCTGAAAGAGACCGTCCCCCTTCTTGATGAGTGAAAAAGGAGATGAGTTCTTTGTTTGCCAAAATCTTCAGCGTTTTCTAACTTGTTCTGGGGAAGGAATAGCAGATGAAGTCAATACAATCTGGTCATTAAATTAATTCTCCAGTTGATGAACTTGGCCACATTTCTACCATTATAGGTTTTCCTTTGATGTTTGAAGAATTAATTTTTTCTTCCACGTTAAGTATCTCCACATGGTTGTTTAGGGGAATATTTTGACTTAGCACATTTACAATCTGAATGACTGATATGTGCTTTCCATAAGGTGTGCTTTCTATGGATTCTCTATAGAACCTTAATGCATATTCTCAACTTTGATGAGACAGTATGTAAATCCTTCCATTTTTCCCCTAGAAATTGATGCTTTTGGTAATGATGGGGGCAGAGGCAAAGACAGCAAAGGGCAGTCTTATCTATCTAATATTTTACCTTCTTCTTTATGCTTTTTTTTTTTTTAAAGATTTTATTTATTTATTTGACAGAGAGATCACAGGTAGGCAGAGAGAGGGGAAGGAACAGGTTCCCCGCTGAGCAGAGAGCCAGGGGGCCTCAATCCCAGGACCCTGAGATCATGACCTGAGCAGAAGGCAGAGGTTTTAAGCCACTGAGCCACCCAGGTGGGGTCCCCTCTTTACTCTTCTTGAAAAGAGTTTGTGCCATTGATTCCAATGTATGGATGGGCAAGAGAAAGGCAAAATTGTTTGGGTACTCAGCCTGCTTTTGCTTATGCCAGTGGAAATGAGGCTACCGGTGGATGGTGTCTAGTTTGGGTATTTCCACTGACCCGTATCGCCAACCCGACACGGCCCAGACATGCCCTGGTCAGACCTGAGATCCGTGGAACTCTCCCCTGTAGGCATTCTCATCAGATTAACAGTCTGTCAATGACAAAGATAATGGCAGGCTACAGATTCAAGCTAAGAAAGAATTTTGCAGCACTGTAGGTGAGGTCATTAAATAGGGAACAGAAAAGAAAATTAAGCTTTTACGATTGTAGCATGACATCCCATGACTAGGCAGAAATTTAGTGGATTTTCAAAGACCACTAGACAGTAGACAATTTGAAGTTGAATTTAATTTACATATTTAATGTTAAGACTGAGTATAACTCTTTCTCTCCTTCTTCCTGTTTTCCTCCAAGCCAAATTAATAACAACAGTGCTTTTAAATGATGGTAAGAAGAAAACAGATTTAAGACATTACGTTGGGAGCTTTGGACTGTGGACATTTGAGAGTCCTATGAAAAGGACCTAAAGATGCTTCTATCATTTGATGTACTTCAGGAATGGCATCATGTGGAGAAGCACGTGCCTTTTGTTCTATGGCAGATTTTGAGTTTAGGACAAAAAAATTATCGGGAGGCAAACTATCCCCCATTTTCTGGGAACAGCTTTCATCCTCATTTGCATATTTGAGAGGGACAACACTGACCCTTCTCCAACCCACCTCCTATTTACCCCTCCATCGGTAAAGATCCATTTAAATATGGTGGCCACAGGCCTTGCCTCAGGAATCTGGTGTCTTTTCTTCAGAAGGGAACAGAATATATCGTGGTTAAAAATGGGCTCAGATAGGGCGCCTGGGTGGCTCAGTGGGTTAAAGCCTCTGCCTTTGGCTCAGGTCATGATCTCAGGGTCTTGGGGTCGAGGCCCACATCAGGCTCTCTGCTCGGCAGGGAGTCTGCTTCCTCCTCTTTCTCTGCCTCCCTCTCTGCCTACTTGTGATCTCTCTCTCTCTGTCAAATAGATAAATAAATTTTTTAAAAAAATGGGCTCAGGTAAATCCATCACAAGAAACGTTTGTGGACTGTAACTGCAGGAATTTGGCGGTCAAGGAAAGAAAGGTCAGTGAGGACGACTGGGCTCCGCAGTCAAAAGCATCAGCGCACAATTGTGACGGGGGATGATTGTGTAGGAAATGATTTTTCTTGTGCCACATATTGTAGTTTTAGGACAATTTCATCCCCCCCCCCCCGAGGGCAGCACATTAATATTGAGATATTTGGAAACCTTCACTACAAAGCATGATTTCAGAAATAATGAAACAATAAACAAGAATCTGGTATTAATATTCTGTGGGTTTTAAATTTTATGCCATTAAAAGATGTAAGGATTAGTAATTTCATGTATCCTACAAAGTAGAACATGCCTTAGGACACACGGGTAAATGATTCATTGGAACTTGAACAGCTGACATCAAACATTTGGGCACAGAGATTGAGTCCCTGGTGCTTATTGGCTTGGTCACGATCATACCCCATTAATTCAAACCCTGGAAAGCCAGGTTTGGGGATGAATCAGGTTGGAAAGACGCTGGGCTGAAGCTTACGTTTGCATATTTGACAGACTTGGCGGAGAAAAGTAAGAATTGCCCATAGTTGAGGCAAGAGTGATGAAAGGGAACACACAGGTCTTGAGAAGCACCAAATACAGACAGACCATTGAGAGGATAAATATAATTTATGTAACCTCGATGTCAGAACAGGTTTCCTCAGGCCTCCACAGAGCAACATTTAATGAACCTACAGTATGCTCTAGAAAGAGCTGTCTTTTCTTGTAAATACCTTCCTTCCAGAGAAAGAAAGAATTGACTCATTCAAAGAATTGACTCATTCATCTTTGATAAAGGTCACGATTGGAAGAAAACCCTGTGAAGACATATTTTAATCAAGGCGAGCAAGGAAAATTGCTCCATTTTCTCGGTTCAGAAGAGGAGGTCATCTTGCCATTGGCAGACATTGGCAGACCAACCACTTCCGCTAGAGATGCTGGGGTTCCTGCTCTCAGACTTGTCAGTAGAATTTGCAAGCCCTTCTCACTGAGAGCGTTTGCATTTTCAAGTGCCTCTCTGATGGAGGAGGAGGATGAATGTAGCTGGGATATTCTGGATCTTGTCAGCCAGAATATTCTCTTATCCAAGGGAAGGGAGGAGGGGAAAAGAGCACAGGCCTTGACATTCCAGGATGTAGCACTTGGTGGCCTCCGAGGTAATTTGTCATCGTGTCTGTTCTTGTTCTCAAGAAATGCTAAGTGCCTTAGTGAAAAGCTGCAGTACTAATGCACACAGATCTGAGTGCTTTAAATTTTGAGGCTAGGGACACACCAAAGGAGTGTTCCGTGGAATAGAGGAGTAGTCTGCGTAAGGCAAAGAAGCCAGGAACGGTTTCTAGCAATGCTTTTGAAATTCAGAACAAATTTATCTTGTCTCCCGTTGCATAAATGGGACTCCAAAATGCTTCTCAATGAGTAAGGATCTATTTTACCACTTTGCTTTGCGATGGCAGTATTTCACAGAGTAGAATCTTGTCATATCATGTATCATGGCGAACATTTCCAGTGAATTAATTGTGCAGATTCCTGCTCTGCTAGAGAAATAAATACTTCTGCAAAACATTTACCTTGCCCAATAGTCTAATCTATACCAACATTGCAGTCACACCTGCCAAACAGAAAACCCCAGATAATCCTGGATTAAGTAACATTAATATTATTTTTGGTAGACCAGCAAGATTGTTCAGAGGACCAGTGATAGGAGGAATTTATATGGGTGGGTAGACATTGTAGATGATAACCCTCGAGTAACATTCTGTAGACACCACACAATCTCAGAGCAAAATTTCGAAGTGGAGAATATGGATGTCTTGTCTTTGTAGAGCGCATCATAGCTTATGAGATGCCTTCATATACAAGCTCATAGGCTTGCCTTCCCCATCTGTGAAGATTCCTGTGGAGGTGAGGATCAGCTCCCTCTGGGAGGAGAAAACTGAGGTTTGGAAACAGTGAGAAGCGCAGCTGGTAGGGAGGAGAACTGGGCTCCAAATCTAGGTATTTTAATTCTGACTTCCATGTTATTTTTATTACATTTCCGCTAATGGGAAATATGTTAGAATGAGTTGGTGCTGCGTTGTGAGTTTTGGGTTAAGACTCTCAAAAGAAAACTAGTATCATAGAATGAAACATTTAAAACATTGAGGCTTCCCATGGGACATGATTCCAGGGGGCCATTGCCTTTAAAGATCCCGGGGAAAGTCATCTGCCTCCAGGAGGAACATCTTGGAAGTGCATCCATTGAAAGAAGGGGGGGGGGGAAGGGGAAGAGCCGGAGGAGAAGGGGAAGGAGGAGAAAAAGAAGAAGAAGGAGGAGGAGAAAAAGTTAAGGCCCCAGGCAAGGTCAAGTAGTAGGTACTCGGTGGAGTGGGGAGTGAGAGAGAAGGTGCGGTCGCAATACTGCCCCAGGCCTTCAGAAGGAGGGTCTCAAGTGTGCAAGGGTGTGGGGACTTCTAAGAATGTGGGTTTTGAATCGAAATAGAAACTTTTCCTTACATTTTGACTCACAGGGGATTAGAAAGTAGTGGATGGATTAGAAGAAAATGCTTCAGTTAAGAATTTAATCCTGTTAGGCAACAGAAAGTCACTTTTCTAAAAAGGCTTGCTTGCCAAAAAGTGGAAAGAAAAAAAAAGGTGCATCCACAGTTCGTGAGATAATTGTTTCTGAGGAGCTGCCTGCCTAAGGCCTCACGAAGGCTAGTTTTCTTCCAGTTTGCACGACTTTCTCTTTTGAAGAGAACAGTGGATTTTCTGCTGGAGTGTGAGCCATTAGCATAGGGCTCCCCAACCCCCCTGCCGCGGGGCTGTTCCCGCCTGGTGTCTGGGTCCTGGGGGGTGCGGATGGGGGGGCTGGAATAGAGTGGAGGTGGGGGAGCCCTCCGGGAGCGAGGGGAGGGACTCTGGCTCCATTTCTGTTGCCAGAGCTCAATTATGCAGGGGCTGGGGGGATGGAAAATGAAACCAAATGGTTAAACTGATTTTCACTTTGGAGACTGGAAATCTCATTCAAACTCTCCCAGTTCCCTTGCTTCACACAACTCCCCTTAAAGGCTGAGGACTTGGCTTAAGATCTGTTTTCTTCTATTGTTTCTGTTGTTATATTAAATAATGTCCCTTAGTGGAGAAGTTGGGGCAGGCAGACAAATTATTGACAAATTATTGGCATGAAGGAACCAGAGGAATGTGTAATTATGAGTGACTTTTGACACCAGAAACCCCCATAAATTTATATAAAAATTACCATTATGTGCTTAGAACCCTTGTGTTGCTGGGTAGAGCTCCTGCGGTTAAAAAGTCTGAGGACAGATTCCATAGGCAAACCAATCCAGTTTAGGGACCCTAGGGAAGGCTGGAGATGAATGGTTGGGGCTCCTGTTGTCTCCTGAGCCCAGGGTAAAATCCTACAGTCACACCGAGTCTTTGGTACAATGCCTCTTCCCATGTTGTTCAGAATCTAGTCGCAGAGACAAGAGAGTAATGATTGTGCATTTATGGGTCATAAAGGCCATATTTAATATCAGGTTATAAAGACAGTTCAGAGTTAATAACTGAATGCACTATGCCAAAAGACATTTGTCCTTTTGTTGTATTGTCCTATTATATTGGGCAAGAGATCCTGAGAGGTTTTCCCTTGGATCTACTACCATGGGAAAAATATATTAGGATTATCATTCAGTTGGGATGGTGGTTAATTTTATGTCAGTTGATTGGGCTCTGGTATGCCCCAGTGGGGGGTAAAACTTCATTTCTGGGTTTGTGTGTGTGTCTGTGTGTTTACAGAAGAGATTAATGTTTGAGGGAATAGAGCCAAGAAGATTGCCCTCCCTCAATGAGTGAGCCTCATCCAGTCCTTTGAGGGCCTGACTAGAAGGAAAAGGCAGAGAAAGGGTGAATTTGCTCTTTCTGCTAGGGCTGAGACACCATCTTCTCCTGCCCTCAGACAAAGGTGCTCTTTGGGTTTGGACAGAAACTACACTGCTGGCTTGTTGGGTGCATCACGGGACTTGGCAACCTCCATGAGCTCATGAGTCAGTCCCGCATAATAATCTTTTTCTGTGTCTCTGTATATCCTATCGGTTCTGCTTCTCTGGAGAACCTTAATATACTCAGTTCCTAAGAGGCACCTGTGTGTGCTGGAGGGTGGGTGTGGGCACCTGGCACACGTGATTCAGGACAGTGACAGCCATTTTGGGGCTACAAGAGGGACGAATTAACATTTACAGAGTGAGTTTTCCTGCCAGACACTAAAAAGATGTATAAAAAATACCTACAGGTTGGGGCAAAAATAGTATTTCCCTTTCACTGGCAGCCTACAAGCAATTCTGGATATTTATCTGCTCAAATTAGCAGGGTTCAGTGTTCCCATCATCATTGATTCAGCAAGTGTTTATGAATGCCTGTTTGGGGACTCTCAACCCAATATGCTTAAGAATTCCCAGGGACATTCACTCAGACTGGACTACCAACCCGGTCATATTGGCCTCTTGCCAGGAGGACAAATGCTTAACACATCCTTCTAGGCAGGTGGACTCCATAGCCAAGGGTGTGGGGGTGGATGGGTCTAGAAGCTGGGCGCCAAAATGGTACCATTGCTGCTGCTGCTGCCTTGGGCATCTGGAAGTCTCTACATCACCCAGATGCTGGGGTCCATGGGGTCCTCCCACATGGTCAGTAGAACGTGGCTTCTTCTGAGAAATTTGGGCTTAAATCAGTGGAAGTAGAAAGCTCAGAAACTTACACGTCCAAAGTGTCCAGACACCTACTGCAGTGGTACCCCTTTATTGTATTTCTAAGGTTTCTGGCTTTTTTAAGGGAGGCCATCACATTGCAACTTAATTTAAAAGGGAAGTGAAATGCTGAACTCCCTGAAGAATCCAACTCTCCCCAACAGGAGAACACTAGCTCCTCCCACTTCCCCAGGTTCACTGGATAATTGATGACTCAGGTGCCTCACACCCTGGGAGTGGTTTTAACAGAATACAAGAAATACAAGTTTACAATATCACAATACAGAAAACAACAATATCGAAATTACAGAAATTATACTGTATAGGAGAAAACAACCACAGCAATAAGAGAAGACATTTCTGCCAAGAGACGCATAGGGGAGGTTTTCTCACCCCTCCTTTCTGAGGAGTTAATTTATTTTTAAAGTGTAGGTCTTACAAATTAGCCCAGAGGTTTCAACCTTTGGTCTGCTGGCTATGGATTCTTTTGCTTGATGGTTTGTTAGCATTTTATTTACAAAAATTTGGTACTTGGAGAATTTTCTTTCTCTGCTATTAAACTTTTCAAAGGGTTAAAAAAAAATTCCCTTTCTTCTTCCCTTTCTTCTATTTACTAAACATCTCCTCCATTGTTCCAGAAACAATTCCAGGCACTGGGGACACAATGAACAAGACATTGGCCTCTGCCCTTTGGAAATTACATTCCAGTAGAAGGAGGTAGGAAACAAATAAGCAAACACAGTAAATGGTATGTCTAAGACCTATGGAGGAAAACAGTCAGGGAAGAGTACTGGCTGCTCTTAGACTGGCTAAGACTGGCTGAGGGTGTGTGGAGGGTGAAGCTGTTGTTAGAAATAGGTATACAGGGAAGGTCTCAGGTAAACGGACATTTGATCCAACGGATGTGAGGGAGTGCACCACCAGGCAGAGAAAATCATTCCAGGCAGGAGGAGTCACAAGGGCAAAAGCACCGGATGGGAGGGCCCAAGGGGCCAGAAGTCAGACATGAGTGAGCACAGAGGAGAAGGGAGGGGGATACTATTGGTGTGTATATGTGGGAAGGGCCTCGTAACAACTAGGGCAGTTACCCAAGAGAGCCATTACCCATGACAAAATGGATTTCTGCCAGTGAGCCCATGTAGCAGCATGGTATCTGGGAAGAGGACTGGACTGTCCCTTCTTTTTTTTACTATTGACCTCCTTCAAGGGAACTAAGATAGGCTGGTATCCCAGCTCTACAACTATTCATTTTTTCTTCCTCCCTCCCTTCCTACCTCTTTCCCTCCCTTCCTTCCTTGGTTCCTCTCTCCCTTACCCTCTCTGTGTGTCTCTCCCATCATGTCTGTCTGTCTATCTATCTATCTATCTACCTACCTATCATCTACCTAGCATCTATCTATCTTCTATCATCTATGTAATGATAGATGGATAATTTAATTTTTGATTATGTAATACATTCACAACCAGCAGGGGTAGAAAAAAGAGTATTTTTCCTTTGATAATGAGCTTTTTGATGTATTTACCAGTTCTATGACTTTTTCCTTTTGAGTTTATTTCTGCTTTTATATCTAGTTCCTTTTGTCCACTTCTATCTGAGTTAGATGTTTTATTTATTTCACTTTTTCTTGTAAGTATTTAAGGCTATATATTTACCCCTAAGTGCTGCTTTGGATGTGCTTTGTGGGTATCATACGGTTTCATTAAAGCTTTTCATAGTCACTCCTATGGCCTCTTTCCTGGGCATAAGCCTGCCAGCAGGGCGCCTGGGTCAGGACAGCGTTTAAGCCTCACAGATCCAGGGAAAATACTCATCGTTGTTTCTCAGCCCTTGAGAAGATTTGCATTTCATCTCCAACGCTCATGAAGAATTCTCAGGGACCTTATAATTCTGTATTCTGTGTAGTCAGGATTTGGTTGGTGTTTTCAAGCCCATTCAACATATTTTAATGATTTTTTTTTAGCTTATTTATTTGTTTATTTGAGAAAGAGAGAGAGCGAGTGAGTGTGCACAAACTGGGGTGGGGGGGCAGGATAGAGGGAGAGAGAAGGAGAAGCAGGCTTCCCACTGAGTGGGGAGCCCAAGGCAGGGCTCGATCCTAGGACCCTGAGATCATGACCTGAGCTAAAGTCAGATGCTCAACCAACTCAGCTACCCAGGTGCCCCTAAATGATTTTGAAAAGCAAAGGGAAGCTATCCTTTTTCTTCCAAGGAGGTCTTCCTGTTTCTATGGAACAAATAAGTTGATGTGCAGAAGAATTCCATCTGAGTCCACTCAACAGCATTCATGTCCAAATCCCAGGGGACTGAAGGTGTGGCTATGATGAACCCTCCTCTGCCCAGAGTCAGTACCCACACATCTTCTTGCCCCTACATTATTACATGATGATTTTGCAAGGTACTAATTTTTATGCCCACTTTCACACACAGACACAGGTGCTTAGGAATGTCAAATACCTTACATGAGTTTATATGCTGAGGGCAGAGATGGCTTTTGAACTCAGGTCTGCCTTTGAATCTAGACCCTTTGCACTGTACCATGTTTCCTCCTCAAAAGTTTCACTGTTTGTGCTTCAATTACAAAGCTATGTCAGGAAGTGATACCTCCTTTCTCAACTGGTTTTCAAAATAATCAAAGCTTAGCCTTTCCAGCACCAATAATCTGAAAAACATTGTGGATGTTAAGTATTTCTGGAATGTGCTATATATTTTTCTATCTCCTTAAACAGCACATTCAACAGACTTTTGAATTTTGGTTTGATGATTCACATCATCTTTATGAAGATCAATTATTATGTAATGCTATAATACAGGGAGTTTAAGTGTCTAGCCCCAGGCTAGACAGCTGTTAAGTGGGAAGACCGTTCAAATCCAGGCTTTCTGGCTCCAGAGTCCATGTTCTTAGCAACCACATGAAGATGCCTCACTAAGGGCTCAAGAAAGAGTCAGAATCATGTTGGACTGAAAATGACTTCTTCCAATAGGGTGGGTTGTTAAAAGCCAGGAGGTAGGACATGGAGGCATCAAGCAATTCTAACAGAGGGGGAGATGAGCATCTACTGTGCTCACATTTCAAGCCAGAGGAATGCTAAGTCATAGCCAAAGTTCAGAAAGGACCAGGTCAGAGTTAGGGGTGTATTTCATTAAAAACAAAAAACAAAAAACAAAAAACAAAACAAAACAACAAAAACCCCAACAACAACCAAAGGAATGGAGGGCACCTAGGTAGCTCAGTTGACTGAGCATCTGACTCTTGATTTCAGCTCAGCTCAAGATCTCAGGGTTGTGAGAGGGAGCCCGCACCTGGCTCCCTGCTCAATGGGGAGTCTGCTTCTTTCTCTCTCTTTCCCTCTGTCCCTCCCGCTGCTTGGGCTCTTTCTAAAATAAATAAATAAATATTTAAAAAGCAAAACAAAACAACAACAACAAAAAATGGATATCAAGGACTCCATAAATGAGCCTGAGATAAAAAACATATGTTAAGAATTTCTTAGAGGGACTGAAAAATAACATTCTCTCTCCTACTCAGGTTTTGAAAAAACTGGGGGACCCAGAGTATCACATGGGGCCACAATATTTCTTTATTACTGTTGAAGGCTAAGCTAGAAGTCATAGCTCCTTGTGAGAACCAAATGGGTTTACAAAATAATTCCAAAATTTAATATAGTTAGCCCTCCCACCCCCATTCATGTGGGCACGGGCCAGGTGAGAGTCTAGAGGAATAGAGGACAGGTGAGTTTGCTCCCAAGAGACAAAAGCATAGAACTTGAACCAAGAATGCTCAGTCTAGTCGTCTCAGAAGACCCTCCACCTTTTGGAGGGTGGAGGGGGCCAGAAGTTACATTAATAGAAACCCTTTTTTTTTTTTAAAAAAAGATTTTATTTATTTATTTGACAGAGAGATCACAGGCAAGCAGAGAGGCAGGCAGAAAGAGAGGAGGAAGCATGCTCCCCGCTGAGCCGAGAGCCCGACGTGGGCCCCGATCCCAGGACCCTGAGATCATGACCTGAGCTGAAGGCAGAGGCTTTAACCCACTAAGCCACCCAGGCACCCAACAGAAACATTTTTATGTGAAAGGAAACACAGGAAGTCCCTCTAATGTTATTGGGAGCTGAATTTAATCGTATGTCCTGCAACTTTTCAGCCATCCCATGTTCAGCTAGAATTGAGGCTACTTCTCCCCCCTGTCCTGATGGTGGTAGTCAGGAAATGCTGGCAGAAGAGACAGGAATTACACTGGAATTTCAAAGATGGGAGGGTTTTAAATAAGTAGAGCAAGAATGTTAGTTCCCGCGGGAGGAAGTGATCAGAACCAAAAACTATTTGTTTCTTATTTAGGGGCACAAACATGGGAGTTGACATGTTTGAAGAGGTTTGGAAAAAGGAAGTGTGCCAACCATCCCTGCTGAAGAAGTCGCAGGTTTCCAGAGCTCCAGGGTGCATTTAGTCCTATAACTGAGCTTTCTGTCTGTGCAGGCAAATCAACCAATCCACTGCTGTGTAAATGTCCAGACCCTCTATGTGAGTCATGTGCCTGTTTGTTGTCACATTCATGTTCTACCCATCCCTTGCTCTGTTCTGCATCACAGGGAGCTGTGTTTCCACCGACCCCTTAGCGGGCTTCCGCTGGGTTTGGTCCACAGGAGGGACTGGTATGGGATCAGAGGGCAAGATGTCAGGAGAAGCAAGGTATTTTTTGTTCTCTCTCTGCTCTGGTTGGCGTCTCCAACTGTAACTCTCTCTCTTCTGGGCTCCTGCTTCCAACAGATATCTTTGCTGTGGTTCCTGCTTGGCTGGGTGTCCCCAGATTCTGAACTCTAGCCACATTGACTCCTTCATGCAGATGTCTAGATGGCACCCTTGTCTTCTGGATCTCCAGATCCTCCAACACTCGCATAACCACTTCTCTTGTATTGATACAAGAGTTGTGAAATATCTAGAGTTGTTTTTCATTTTCTGGGCTGGAGCTGATTGAGCCATTTTTGCCATCCCACTCAAATTCAGTAAGGTTTCCGACATGATGATGGCCATGTGCCCAAGTGCTACTTCCCAACACAGAGCTTCCAAGTGGGATCCCAGGCTAAGAAGGAACATGTTAAGAGTTGCTCCCTGGAATGATGATTATGATTACGTGTGGGGAAGCATGGTAGATGCTGAGACTGGGAGGGAGAACTTGGTTGGAGATAATAGTCCAAGAGAGCGATGTTGAGGCTCTGAATCTGGTTGTTGTAGCGTCAGTGTAGGGGGAGGGTGAGAGGGTGAGGGACATGAGATATTCTAAAGGGACAGGCAGGACCAGGTCCCTGACTGGATGGAGATGTTTGGGAATGTGGAGGAGACTGGAATGATTCTCTGTGTTCTCCTGGGTGACTGGAACTCATGCTCTTGGCTGAGCCTGAAGACGGGCAGATCAGGATTGATGGGAAGAGCGGCAGTTGACTCTGGGGGAATATCGTTCTGGTCCTCGGGACAGTGGGAGAGAAAAGATGTAAGTTATCATTAGCACAGGAGTTGTGAGAAGCCTTGCATGTAAGTAGAGTCCCCTGGAGCTAGTGACAGAACACAGAGAACACCGACATGGAGAGAGACGGCAGAGGACTGAGTGGGAGCAACCAAAGAACTCTGGGGAGATCCAGGAAAGAGTGACATCATAGAAACCATGGAGAGAGAGCAAGTTTCAAGAAGGGAACAGTCATCACTGTCATATGATTCAGTGACCAAGTAGGACCAGTCAGTAGAGATGACAATGACAAGAGTGAGAACAAATAGCTAAGCGACAGGTACAGAGGCTGGAATTTGAGTAAGTTTATGCCTGATGGCCACACACACACACAAACACACACACACACAATTTATTGCTGAGAAATTGCTTTTCAGAGTTTTATTTTACATAAGAAAGGTAGTATCATATAGCAGATGAACAGTCTAAAGGAAAAGAACCCTCCGATCGTGGACTGCTGGCTTCATTGTCTGCTCTACAGGTACTCTGCAGGGGTCCTGTTAGGAGACCAGGAGAGCCTTCCCCGGCTCAGACCTCTGCTCCCAGGCTACAGAGAATCCCTAGAAGTCCAAATCAATGGTGCCACAGCTATTTGGCTACAAAACATACTCTCGCTTTCTCCTTAGGAGGCTTTGGCTAATTTGGTAGGCCATGTTCCCATCTCTAAGAGTTCTGAGTGTTGCTTTGACTTTAGCTTTTGGTTCACGAGAGCAGCACGGCTGGACACAAGGCCATCCAGGAGACATTTCCTGGTGTTACCTGAAAGATACTGCTGCTGTGCAGACAGACACACCTAGATTGTCTTTGGTGTCTGGGATGGTTTTCAGTATTTCCTAACCAAGACTGTTGGCCCATATTCTCCTGGATGATGTGAGGTGTGGTGAGTATGGAGGAGTTTGTGAGGGGCAGGCAATGATGAGAAAGTCATCACCGATATCTCGAAAGGACATTGTTTTGAGCCCTCTTTCTCCCAGATTGCCCCTGGGTCTGCCGAACAGAGGTGCTGAGATGAGAGTTGAGCCCATTTGCTCAACCACCCCCGAGTCAGGAAAAGTGTCTTTGGCCTTAGTCTGGTTAAGGTGTCTGTAATGCCAGGAAGCCCCTGGAGGGCCTGTCTGGGATGTCTCCCTGCAGCAGGAGTCAGGGTTCTCGACTGGGCCACACGTTGGCTCCCCTGGGCAGCTCTGACAACACCCAGGCCGGCTCTTTGGGCCCTGCCCCGTCCCCTTGGGCCCCCACATTGTTGTTCTGTTGGTCCCAGACAGTCCTGATGTCAGGGTTTTCAAAAAACTGCCCTAGTGACTCTGACGTGCAATCAGGTTGGCAGATTGCTAAGTTCTAGATGACTCCTTTGGGTTCTTAAAGAATATGAACCTTCCGGGGGAGGTTTAGGGCTTGGCTCTGTGACACAGGCCTTGTGTGGATTTGTTTAATTAGCTCCTCTTTGCCGGACAACTGATGGCAGTCAGCTGCTCTGATGGATTTCAAGGAGGACGGAGCGGGGTGGGGAGTTGCGGTTTTATTGTCAGGCTGGAGGTGGAGTGGGCTGCTGGGCCAGGGGCAGCCACCAACCGGAGGACTTAGGGGAGATGTCCTGGGCAGTGAGGGACCTTAGGGACCAAGCTCTGAGACTTTGTAATTTTTCCTGTGGGGCCATAAATGTGGCTTCTGAAGGATACAGCTGCTTCAGAGATTCCCAGGGTCCAAGAAGCGAGAACGGGTCCTTGAGGAAGCAGTTGGGTGACCATTCCCTTCTCCCCACCCCATGGATGAAGTCGTCACCTCCCCGGGGGTGGGTGCTCAGCTGCAGGGGTTGCCGTGGGAGATGGCAGAGTGCTGCTGGACTCTGAAGAGGGAAGAGAGCAGAGCATCAGCTGCAGAGAGGAAAGGTAGGAAAGGAATAGTTCATGAACTTGAACTTGGGCAGTAGCAGCTGGTCAGGACCTGCCAGATCATCCGGCCCCCACTCCTCCATCTGTCAAACACCGGTGTCATTTGTAATTTCCTGGAAAATCACCAGCAGGTAAATGAAGGAGGGAAGAAAAGAACAAAATAAAATGAACCAGAGACTTCCAGGCTCCAAGGATGGGCAGATTCCAACAGGAGGGAAGTTAAAATTGGGTTATGACAGTAGTTCTTTCTTTAGCACTTAAAAAAGATTTTATCTGATTAATGTCTAAAAGAAACAAAGGCAACTCTTGTAGGAGCTGTTTCCTCAGCCCATGAGGCCTGCTGGCTTCTCATTCAGATTTTGGAGACACAGACTCATCCATTCTCTGAGCATTTATTGGGCGCCTACTATGTGCCTGGCGCTGTTCTACATGCTGGAACAGAGTGGCAAACAAAGCAGGAAAGGATCCTAGCCAGCCGGCAGCCCAGAGTTTGTGGGGGTGAGACAGTCAGCCAACAAAGGTGGCTGTTAGGTGACAGGCCGAGGTGGCAGGGGCAGAGTGAAGCTGGGAGGCCGCTGGTGCGACTGTGGTTGCTGTTTGAAATCGAGTGATGGGGGAAGGGTTTCCTAGCAGGTGGTTCTGAGCAGAGCCCTGGATGACCTGAGTGAGCAAAGCACTTGGACAGCTGGGGAGAGGCAGCAGGCAGAGGGGGCAGGGGTGCAAAGGCCTTGAGGGGGAGCCCCAGCACGTCGGGTGTAGCAAGGGTTGGTGTGGCGGAGGAAGTGTGACCAAGGGCACAGTGAGGGGAGGGAGGCCTGTGAGGCAGGAGATTCACTTCATAAGTCCTGTGCAGTAAAGAATTAACTTACCCAAAGAGAGCTCTGGTCTTTGCCCTTGACCGCTGGGAGGTGGTCTGGAAGGTCTCCGGTTGACTGGCTTTTTACTTGGGGTCTGGGGACACACTGGGGAGTGGAAGGATGTGATTTAGGACGGGGCTTTGGGGCACATGGTATCAGCTTGATCTCCGGAGGGGCCGGAGACTAAAGGTCAGCCCCAGGGCAGTCAATCAAGTCTGTGTGACCAAGACCCGGTAACTCTCGGGTGAGCGTCCTTTAGCGACGGCACTCTACGTGTGTCATCACACGTCGTTGCTGGGAGAAGTTAGCACGATCCGGTGACTCTGCAGGGAGAGGACCAATGGAGGCTCTGTGTAACTCTCCTGGACTCTGCCCCATGCTGCTCTTCTCTTGGCCAGTTTAATCAGTATCCTCCTGCAGCACTAAGCCGTAATCGTAGTGGAATGGCCATCATCGAGTCCTCGGAGTCCTTCTCATGAGTTACTGAACCTGGGCATGATCCTGGGGGCCTCTCCTTCTCCTTACAGGATAGGCCTGTAGGTCATTTTATGACTTTGATTTTTGCTCCATAGGATCTTGGGTCCGTCACAAGCTTTTTGGGCAGAGAAGTATCACAATGTGGCTTATGTTTTGTTTTTGTTTTTGTGTTTGTTTGAGATTATTTATTTATTTGAGGGGAGAGAAAGTGAGACAGAGAACACTGGTGGGGGGAGGTGCAGCAAGGGGCAGAGGGAGGGCAAGAAGCAGGTTCCCAGCTGGGCAGGGAGCCCGGGGCGTGGCTCCATCCCAGGACCCTGGGATCCTGACCTGAGCTGAAGGTAGACACTTTACCCACTGAGCCACCCAGGCGCCCCTCTGGCTTATGTTTTAATGATTGCTCAAGCTACTGTGTTGAAAATAGGTTGAAGGTGTGATGAGAACATTTAGCAGGCTATTAAAACACAGTTCAGGGGAACGCTGATGGTGGTTTGGACCAGAGTGGCAAGAATGATATTTGAGTATGGTTGGAAGGTAGAGCCTGTAGGAGCCGATGGAATGGGCATGTTCAGGATGACCCAGGTTTGGGGTTGAAGCAATCAGAGAACAGGCAAACTACATAGCAGAACACACACAGGAAAGGAGTAGGACCAATCTACTAATATCATTTAGAGTTTTTAATGAAGTTCCCATGTGACACTATTGTTCAATGGCTGCACAGCTGACTTAGTCCACAGGCATTACCTTTACCTTCAGGAAAGTGGGGGTGGGATGAGAGGGAGGGTATATTAATGTATATGCCTATGTCCATCCATATGTGTGTATATGTATCTAGAAAATTTTCCTCCAGCTTCAAAGTCAGTGTTGTGACTTCTTTCTAGTAGGAACTATTTATCCCCACAGATGACAAGAGGTAGACATGGAGTCCCAGAAAGTGGTCAGAGCCGGGACCAGGGGTTAACTGGCTTTTCTGGTGCCTGCCTGGCCTCAGGCAGTGAGGGTTGGTCCTGCACACGTCTGGACGCACTGAGTGAGCACTGAGCGGGTCACGTGATGCTCAGCTCTACCTGTTAGAGGACAGAGACTGTGGCTCTTAAAAAGCAGGGGAAATAAAGTCCTGTTTAGGTTGTGGAGAGAGATATGAGATATACAGGGCAGAGTAAAAGCAACTTTGCCAATTGCCAAATGATATAGCGGTGGTCTGCCATGATGGAAAATACCATTACAAATACAAACTACATGAGAACATATAAGTCCCAAAGGATAGCTTTTTTTAAAAAAAAAATTAAGATTTTATTTATTTGTTTGTCACAGAGATAGAGGGAGAACAAGCAGGCAGAGGCAGAGGGAAGCAGGCCCCCACACTGAGCCAAGAGCCCGATGAGGGACTTGATCCTAGGATCATGACCTGGGCAGCGGGCAGATGGTTAACCAACTGAGCCACCCAGGCGCCCCGGTTTAACCAGTATTGCATTTACTCCACATTCATTCAACGTGTAGCTATGGAAAAGAGGTAGAGTAAAGGTAAAGTAAAGGTAAAGTACAAGGTAAAGTACAAAGTAAAGTAGAGCTGAGCTACCCAGCTACCCTTTTATATAACTGCCTCATTCAAGCAAAATCAGTTCAGAGGTTTTTTTTTTTTCTTTCTCTGTAATGGGTTTAACCAGTATTTTTTTAAAAGATTTTATTTACTTATTTGACAGAGAGAAACACAGCTAGAGAGGGAATACAAGCAGAGGGACTGAGAGAGGGAGAAGCAGGCTTCCCACTGAAGCAGGAAGCCCGATGTGGGGCTCGATCCCAGGTCTCCAGGATCATGACCTGAGCCGAAGGCAGTTGCCCAACCAACTGAGCCACCCAGGTGCCCTGGTTTAACCAGTATTGCATGTACTCCACATTCATTCAACGTGTAGCTATGGAAAAGAGGTAGAGTAAAGGAGGCATCAGAGGGCAGTGAGTTAGGGGAGGTCTGTGGTTGGAATGATGACCTTGTAAGTGGTGTGACTATGGGTAGCTTGGATCCAGGGCAGAGGCCAACTCAGAGAAGGGCAGGGAAGGAGTAAGAAACTGGGAAGCCTTGAATATTACCCCCAGAGGACTCTCAAAGAGTAATAAATATAGAAGTGGAAAGGGAGAGGCTGAGAGTTTCAAGGGGAGTTGCTGATGATGTGACAAAGGTATATTTGAGAGAAGTGAGTCAATTTTCTCTTCCCAGCATTGAAAATATGCAAAGGTTGAGAAACGAATGCAGTATTTGCTCATTATCTCATCAGGAATAAGCCTGAATTATGAAATGCACGTGGCTTCTCTTGTTAATGGCAAGAACTTGGGTGCGTTGTATGCTCTGCGAGGTCATCAAGTGAAGAAAGTGAAATCATACAATCGAACAGGGCAAACACGCAGTATCAAGATATAGGTGAGATAAAGCTTCATAGAAGAGACAGGACAACCCACCATGGGAGAAGCAAAACAGTCTGTCAGGGAAGCCAGGCAGCTGTCTCTGGAGGTAGGAATAAGGAGAGATGTAGGTTCTGCTCTGCATTCCCCTCCCCTCCCTTCCTCTCCTTTCCCCTGACCACTCTTTCTGTCTTTTCCTCTCCCTTTTCTTCCCTCCCTTACTCATTATGCCTTTACTTTCTTCCTTCTTTTCTTCCATTCAAAAAATGAGGGCTACTATTTTCCAGAATCTTGAGAACATTGAATTTTTTTTTTTTTTTGGTCAGGTCTGTCTCTATGTCTGTCTGTATCTGAAAACATGACAAAGTGAAAGCTCAGTCAGAGACACAAGGAAATTGTTAATAGGCTAGTGTCTCAGCTTGAGTTTTCCAGAAAGCAGATATGGTAACATAGTTAAGGCTCAAGTGCATGTACTTCATTAGGGAGTGTGACCACTAAGCAGACATGAAGGACAGGGTGGGAAGCAAGGAAGGATGGAGTGTCGATTACAAAGGTGTGTTGTAGTCGAGCCTGGCACAGCTTCTGTGCCTGACTCTGTGGGGCTGCCTATGATGTGTCTTGGGGCTATCAGCCTAGGGGAAGAAAGGGGCATCAGAACTGTGTATTTAGGGTACCTGGGTGGCTCAGTGGGTTAAGCCTCTGCCTTCGGCTCCAGGTCATGATCTCAGGGTCCTGGGATCAAGGCTGGCACTGGGCTCTCTGCTCAATAGGGAGCCTGCTTCCTCCTCTCTCTGCCTGCCTCTCTGCCTACTTGTGATCTCTCTTTCTGTCAAATAAATAAAATCTTTTTTTTTTTTTAAAAGAACTGTGTATTTATTCAGTTCTGTACCCGCACAGTCAGAGAGTTTCCCCAAAAGGCATTAATGGTCTCTCCAACTCCCAGTCTGCATACACGCAAATACCAAGCTGAATCCCACATGTCGCTTGTTGTGCTGGAGTTGGCAGTGGAGACCTTAGCCTCGGTGTTGTTGGGTTGCACCTGCCATCAGAGCTTGTGCAGAACTAGTCTCTGCAGCAGGGGTTGCAAAAAGAGACAGATGAGGTTGAGAGAATGTGGAGTGTTGCCCAAAGGGCATGTTGACCAATCACAAGGCATCAGATATAAGTAATGACTTTAGGAAACCTCTTTTCTTGGAAATACTACTATGTTATTGATGGAAATCCAGTCTGTGGGTTCCCTCCAAGTCTATTGGTAAGACCTGTGGTCTACTATAAAGTAATACTGGTGATAGACACAGATGGCTTTTGTCTATCATGGGCTATTCGGCTATTCATTGTAATAGACTTTGCCCAACAGGATGGGGGTCTTTGTGGTTTGTTCTCTGTCAGTGGGCCAGAGTGTGGCTGGGGTTTGAGCTAAGGAAAAGCAGATGTTCAGTCATCTTGAAAGCTGGCAGGGAACTACCGTGAGACAAAAGGTGAAGTGAAGCCTGAATTGGCAGCTTCCCATATCTCTCCGTTAGACTCCTGTGGGAAGACCAGGCTCTAGGTAAAAAATATCTCTGTTAAATTACTTTAGAAAAATAGAGCTAGAGAAACAAGAGGTAAACAAACCATACCCAGTATTTTTTACCCATCCCACCTTCCGACTGAATCAGAAAATTTAAAAGTAGGTGAAAAGGAATATCTGAGAACACAGATAGAGATGTCAGAGAAGGGCAGAATGAGCTAGTGCCTTTGGGCCCATATTTGGAAACCATCTGATTCTACTACTTTCTCCTTCATTTCCACCAGTAGTTCAGAATTCTTGAGACAATATACAGACGCAGATGCCTTATCCCTGAACAACTTGGAGGGTCCACCCTGGGGGCCACGGTGAAACATTTTGTTTCGCTGAGATGGTTCAGTCCCCGTTCTTTGAAGCAGGACAGTTGCTGAGCTGTTCTTGTGATGATTTTTAGACTACATATGTCTATACCCAGAAGGCTGACATCTTTTAAGTGCATATGGTTCTTGTTCAAATGAATACACAGTTAGCACATGTTTGGCTAGAAGTTATAAAGATAAATTTAACCCTACTGTCTGAACTGTCCCCTTTATTTGGGTTAAAGTTGCTAAATGTCCATTCAATTTTTGTACTATAAGAATCTTCAGCTTGCTTCAAAATCAGGCATGCTTGTTGATAAAATAGACAAAGCCATATGTCCATAGGAGGCTCATGCACTATGAAGATTAAGGAGTTGTTTTTCATTATGATTGTTTACACCCAATTCTGATAAAATAGACCCATTAAAAAACATTTTATTTATCTATCTATCTATCTATCTATTTAACAGAGAGAAACACAGCTAGAGAGGGAACACAAGCAATGAGAGAGGGAGAAACAGGCTTCCCCCCAGGAGAGGAGACTGATGCAGGCCTCGATCCAGGGACTCTGGGATCATGACCTGAGACAAAGGCAGATGCTTAATGACTGAGCCACCCAGTTGCCCCAAATGTATACCATTTTTTTTTCAGCTACTTTCCTGACTAAAAACTGTGGAATGTTTCAGGATATTCCATATCTTTGGAAGATCCTTCTTTTTCCCACAAAAGAAAGTCCTATGGGTTACCTGGGTTGCTCAACTCATTCCTGTCTGCCTTTGGCTCAGGTCATGATCCCAGGGTCCTAGGATTCAGCTCCCACACTGGGTTCCCAGCTCAGTGGGGTGCCTGCTTCTCCCTCTGCCTGCCACTCCTCCTGCTCATGCTCTCTGTGTCAAATAATAAGTAAAATATTTAAAAAAATAAAGTCATAAAATGAAATAATATGAGTGGTGGAGATTTAAGTAATTATTCTTCCAGGGGTGTATGGGTGGCTCAGAGGGTTAAAACCTCTGCCTTTGGCTCAGGTCATGATCTCAGGGTCCTGGGATCGAGTCCCACATCGGGCTCGCTGCATGGCAGGGTGCCTGCTTCCCCCTCTTTCCCTGCCTGCCTCTCTGCCTATTTGTGATCTCTCTCTGTGTCAAATAAATCAATAAAATCTTAAAAAGAAAAAAAAAGAAATTACTCTTCCAAAAAAAAAAAAACAAAAACAAAAACAAAAAAAACCAACCTATCCTGTAGACATGTGTTCAGGAAGGCCAAATGTTCTCTATCAGCATGATGAGGCTCCAAGAGAGGTGTCAGTGTTTTGTTTATTATTTTACTAAACTGTTATTTTTAAAAGATATGATGTTCCTGCATATGAGAAGTTTTTCAGAGCAGTAGAATCTAATAAAAAAAATAGCAACAAAGGAAATGTTCAATGAAGGCATAAGCCTCCTATAGACATATGGCTGCTGAATTTTGGTAAGAAAGCACTGTGCAAGTTTTGCTCATTGGCCTGAAATCCTCCATTTCCTAGCATGGTGGCAGCCATGGGGACAGTGTCTTGTCGGCATGACTTGTCGGCATCCTGGGCTTAATGCAAACTTTGTTCTTAAAGGACTATGGATGTAGTGTATTAACCCCTTTGGTAGTTCTCTGTGGGTCTGAAAAGGAGGCCGCTGCCCCTTCTTCTGCCTACCTTGGGACACAGTGGTTTTCTGGGCAGCAGCAGAATCTGTCAAAAATTCAACTCTAGTGATATGCAACAACACGAATGGATTTCACAAACAGTGTTTAGCTTTAAAAAAAAGAGTTTAAATAAAAAGCTCCCTGTAGTCAGATACAGCAGCCTGGAAAAGAGGAGGCTGAGGAGAAAGTTTCTTGGCGGAATAAAGGCTTGGAAGGGCTCTCATGCATAATTGGTGAGACTGGAGTGAAACATGTATGCATAGCATGTGCTGGGTACATGCACAGAAAAGACCTGAGAATACCCTATGCTTGCACCTGTGGTGTATCTGTGGGCAGGAGGTGGAGGTTAACAGCTGTGGGTGGCCTGGCTTAGTGTTGAAGGGTTACCTCAGCTCAGAGCCAGGCTGCAAAGGCCAGGGAAGTGCCTTTTTTCTTTTTTTTCCTTTTTAGCTCCAAGTATTTAAGGAAATCTCTGTCATGTCACTGATTGGCCACTGAGATAATGGAAAGAGACTTCAGTGACAACACATGATAAGGAATATGATCTTTAAAAAATAGTTCAGAAAAGTCCCCAAACAAATGGATGACTGCCACCATTGGCAATTAACACCAAGTCCTGGGGAAAGAGAAAAACTGATTTCCAAAGTTACCACATTATACGATTAAAAATGTTCAGTTTTTTTAAAAAAGAAATGACAAGGCATGCAAAGAAACAAGAAAGTATAGCCCGGGGAGGAAAAATGGCCCCAATGGTTACTGAGAAAGCCCAGATATTGGACTTACTAGACAAAGCTGTAACTCAAATGTCTTAACCATGATCAAAGAGCTAAAGAAAGCCAGGAGAATGAGGTATGAACAAATAGAGAATATCAACAAAGAGATGCAAATTATAAAACAGAGCCACATAAGAATTCTGCAGCTGAAAAGTACAATAGTTGAAAGGAAAACCTCACCAGAGGGGTTCAACAGGAGATTTGAGGAGGTAGAATAAATCATAAAGTAATTTGAAGGTAATGCTATGTAAATTTTACCTCAATAAAAAGAAAAATAATATTTTGTATGTTAGTACACATCTCAAATCAAAGAACAGGCAAAAATAATTTTTGGAGTCAGAAGTTAGGCTGGTATTTGGAAAGAGGGATGACGAGAGGTTTAGGTATGCTCCAGTTACAACTGGGTCCTTGTAGAACCTTATACTTATCTGTTAGGGCTTGACTGTTGGATGACCCTAAATCTGTTTGAGCCTTAACTCAACTTGAGCCTTAACTCAACTTGAAACTGTTTAGAGCTGGGTGTGGTGTACTGCTTGCCCAAATGATGTCACACTGTGATGGTGACTAATGCTTAGGAGAGATTTATCAATGCTATTTGGCTGTGTATTACAGAGTGTCTTTGAGAAGACCATGCTGTTTAGAAGCAACTTTCTTTTTCCCCATATACATACTCACACACACTCTCAGATAGACTAATGAACTTCTGGAGTGATGTGACTCTTGTTTGCTATGTAAGCTTGTGGATTCAGCCTCAATATAGACTCTATTGTGGTCTTTGGTGATTCTTTGAAGCTGGTGATGTTCTATTTCTTGATCTGGATGGTGCTTACATAGGTATGTTCACTTTGAGAGACTTCGATGAGCTATATGAACTTAGGATTTGTGTATTTTCTTGTGTATGTGTTAGCCTTCAATATAAGTGTATTTTAAAAAAATAGAATAAAACACAAGCAAAATTCAGATTATCTGAAAATCTGTGCAACCAGACTCCTAATCTATTACTTGTATATACCTCAAGTTTCAAGGTGGTTTCTTATCAATCTCTAAGGAAATATAACACAATGACCATTTGTCTTTGGTTCATGTCTCTTTCTTCCTTGCCCACCTTTTTTATTTTTTCTCTGTTTGGTTAATGGGATCTGCACTGGTTTTTGACGTGGATGATTAATTAAATCATTCAACCAGTTTTATTTACTACCTACTTTTGTCCTAAGCATTTAGGCGGGACCAGAGATTCAAGTAATCTAGAGAATCATATAGTGTGGTGATCATTTTAGCATTGATACCTATTTGGAGAGAGGAAGAAAACCATCATAAGAACTACTTGTTGTGAAATATTTGCCTAATGATAAGTAAACTATATTCCCCTTCTGTTTCTTAATCTTGAGAGTTATGTCTTTGATTTGAGCAATAAAAAGCAATGGCATTACCCCTAGGAATTTACTTTTAAACATAGCTTGTGAACTGAGGAAAGAAAAAGAGGGAAGAGTAGAAATTGGAAGAGAAGTTGTTATCTCTAGCTTCCATTTCTTAGAACACTTGATTATTCAAATAAAGGATTATTACTTTGCTTGAGAAGAGATAAGCACTAGTTATTTTGAAGCAGGTAAGGAGCAGGAAGAAGTATGTCAGGAGCAAATTCTGCATGGTAGTATGACTGGTAGGACTGCAAGAAGAGCTGCCATCAAGGGATGGATGTGACAAATGTGATTTCAGAGCTGAGTCCCGGACTGAGCCACTTACAGCTCTGAGTGAACTCAGCTTGGGAACCGTGGAAGAGTTTGGAGTCCAGCCGTGTGGTCAAAAAAGAGACAGAGAGAAGGAGCTGGGAGACAAAAAGCAGGGAGGGAAGAAAGGGAGAAGTATAGGATTTACTTCTCTTTGCTGCAGGCTTTCCTGATTTGAAGGAGCATCGAGCTGAACTTGGCTGCGGTTGCTACAAACTAGGGTTCAGGCTGGGTCTGTTCCCACCTACGGCAACAACACAGGGCGATCATTTCTACAAGTCTGATGATTACAAAGTGATGTTTTGTTTTGTTTTTAAGATTTTTTTTTTTTTTTAATTTGAGAAAGAGTGCTAGAAAGTGAGAGAGAGCATGAGCAGGGGAGAGAGGGAGAAGCAGGCTCCCCACTGAGCAGGGAGCCCAACCCAATGCTCAGATGCCAGCAGCCTGGGATCATGATCTGAGCTGAGGCAGATGTTTAACCGTCTGAGCCATGCAGGTGCCCCAGTGTTTTGGTTTTGTAATGACAAAAGTCTGTTGAAGAATTGGTGCTTTCCATTTGGGTGAGATCATTTGAATTATGGATAGTTATGGTGGGTATATTCATGTTTTTTAGTTTTTTTTGTCATTATTGTTTTGTTTTGTTTTTAGTTTTGTGCTATAGGAAGAAAGCATAGCTACACCAATGGCCACCAGCCAAACACCTCCAGGAACAAACCTGTAGTTGGAGAAATTGGGCTTGTTGACTCACTACAATGGGGAAGAACAGCCACAGTGGGAAACTGGGGGTTTTCTGTAGGAGGGTGTTAGAAAAGATATTATAGGATTTGGAAGTGTTAGGTGATTTGGGAAAGGATTCAAAGAGGTGAAGTTTGGTCTGAACTGGATGCTGTCAGGAAGTAGAATTAACTCTATAACTGGGTATTTTAATAAATATTATCTAGAAGGTGAGAGGAACATAGCCATGTGCCATGTAACTGCTAGAGACAATAGTCACTCATATTGGCTGGGGGAGGAGAGAGTCAGGATTTTGTGGTTTGGACAAAGGTCCCACTTGTTGGTGCCGAGACATGATATGGAGTCCTCTTACCCTTACCCTCTTATCCTTCATGGTCACAGAGTGGCCTTGTTCAATGCTGATGTTTTATGAAATCAACACCAAGACTGAATTGTGAACACCAGGGCGGCTTTTAGCAACAACAAGTCTTGGCTGACACTACCAGGCCAGCTCCTAGGTGTCAGGGACTGCTTTTCTCTTTCTCAGATAGCAGAATATAGCTATAAACAGAGTCTTTAAATCAGGTTCTGATATGTTAGTTAGGACTAGGTTATGTCACATTAAACAAACAAACATCCCCAAATAATAGTGGCTTAACCCATAAAGATGTTTATCTCTCTTTTGTATATAAAATAGTTCTGGAAGTACATCTTGCATAACTGGAAAGGTAGCTCCATGATTACCAGAGAACCTGGGCTCCTACTATCTCAGTGCTGTCTTCCTTACCTTTTGTTCCTCAGACTTGTGACCCAAGATGGCTGCTCAAACTCCAGCCATCACACTAAAATCCTATTCAGCTCAAAGAGGAAGGGAAGAAGAAGGTCTGTGGTCTCCCTTGTAGGAAACTTACTCAAAGCGCTTGTCGACACATCTATTCATGTTTCATTTGTTAGCACTTGATTACTGAGCAAAGATGCTGGGGAAGTGTAATCATTTAGGTGGCAGTGGGTTCGCTAGAATAATTTTTTTTTTAACTAAAAGAAAAGTCATAATTGGCTATTGGGGGACTACCAAGTATCTGGAGTTGGAATTATGCAACTGCCGTATTGAGTTCCATGGAGGGCAGTTTGTTTGTTTGTTTGCTTGTTTATTT
Organism: Spilogale gracilis; assembly: GCA_004023965.1. NCBI lineage: Eukaryota > Metazoa > Chordata > Mammalia > Carnivora > Mephitidae > Spilogale > Spilogale gracilis. The sequence continues at coordinate 69,951 of PITA01000610.1, forward strand.
ATTTATTTGACACAGAGATCACAAGCAGGCAGAGAGACAGGCAGAGAGAGAGGAGGAAGCAGGCTCCCTACTGAGCAAAGAGCCCCATGCAGGCCTTGATCCCAGGACCCTGAGATCATGACCTGAGCCGAAGGCAGAGGCTTTAACCACTGAGCCACCCAGGCGCCCATGGAGGGCAGTTCTACCATGGCTTTTGTTGTATGCAAATATCCTTCTCTTTGGTAAAACAGCAAGCTGCTGATTATGTTAAAGGATGCCTCCTTTTTGGTCTTTTTTTTATAACAATCTCAAGAGTTCAAGTTTCTAAAGTGGGTTCACTTTTCAGTCTTTTGAAGCTGTGGAGCTTGATCAAAAAGAATGCTCTGATTCAGCAGCCCCGTTGCTAGGCTGTCTAACAATTTACCTCTAGCAGCAGGGAAGAAATGGTCGAGTTGTTGGAAATATTTCACTTAAAAATGAATAAAAATCATGCTTGCAAATCTACTTTTAAGAATGACTAAATCCCTTTGCTCAGAAGAACTGCAAAATTACTGGGCGTTCTTCTGCTTTTTTAAAAGGAGGTAGTAAGTAAGGTGAATAAAACTGTAAACAAAACGTTCATGTTGGCGCAATAACCACATGCAGACATCTGGGCTGGAAATGTGAGAAAATTGTAAAGAATTTGGAAAGGTTCAAAGGCTCAGGTTATTAAAGTTTTAATAATCTTCTTTTCTGCAGGGCTCACCCCCTGCTATTCTTTCAATGCAGTAGAAAAAGAAAATATGGACAAAATTGTAGTTAATTAGAGCTGAATCTTCCTTGGGAAAACCTATAGAAATTGCTTGGGATTTTTATAGAGGCTCAGAGTTGAGAGCCTTGTGTCTCAAAAGGTACAACTTATTTTCATTTAAGGAAAGTCAGATTTCAGTAAAGTAAGATGTATTTTTCTTTTAAAAAAGCTCTATATGATAATTCATCTAATTGATTGGAAAACACTATTTTGCAGAACTTTCTATGAAAGTGATCTCACTTAACATTTTAACTTTTCCCTTTTAATCAGAGCGCAGCAAAATCTTTATTGCCCATAGTGATATGCTGATTGAACAAACTGACATGTCTTTAGTCAGTTACCAGATTGTCTTAACTTAAAGAAACAGCATCCTCCTTATACCTGAAATACGGTGAAAATTGTAAAAATGATTTCTCTTCTGATTTAGACATGTTACATTTTTGGCATAGACTTGTAGTGTTAGTGCTGCTATTTTTCAGCTTGAAATTTGTTTTCTTTTAAAGGCATCTTAAAAGTATAGAGTGTATCAATATATGATGGAGCCTGTACATTATTATATGTCATATAAGGCTATACTTAGTGTATGACATTTTTATGATAGGTGTGTACATACATATGCAAGAAACTCTGCACACATTGTCACATATGTGCTTGAAATATGCAGACACACAGAAGACTTTAAATTGTGTTGCATCAAGGATGGGGAAGGAATTTTACTCATTAGGATCCAGCCATGAGCACTGAAATATGATTTGCAAGAGATGAAGTTTGGAGTTGTTTTAATAGACTAAGTGGTTCCAAATGCAAGTTCAGGTCATAGACTCCCAGGCTCTTTGTGAGACTAATTGACTTTGCTGTAGAGTTTTGGCAAAGCTCTTATTATTTTTACTACATTTTCCTTTTTAATAATGTAAAATTGAACTAACTTCTAAAATTCACGTTCCCCTTTATGAGTTTGTTAGCCCTTCCTTCACCAAATTAATGACTGACTAGGCAAGACAGCCAAGAATGCTTACCGCTCTGGGCATTTGTTAATTGGTTGTTCGTTGGACTATATATGAGGGAAAATTATTGCTACTATAAACCAAAGAGTGTAAAGGAAAAGTGGTGGTATAAATATGGAGCTGGAATAGGCATGGAGAGCTAGTGATGTAAAAGCTCTGTTTCTCTGCTAGATGGTTCCCTTAGGATGACTGCAAATACTGAAAATAAAATGCAGCAGACCAGATCGTAACGTAGAAGTTCATTGCGGTAACTCTCAGAAAAGGAGATTCATTGTTTGGGTTAGTTTGTAAAGCTCTGATGATCAGCTTCTTCTGTTTTTTTTTAAAG
>PITA01000610.1:72151-90396 GCA_004023965.1 Spilogale gracilis
CCTTCAAAATTGCTACAGGAGTGCTTTGAACCTCTGGACCAGGACAGATAATCAGGAAGAAATAAACATTCCACGACTGAAATTTTTGATCCTTGCAGACCTGTGCATTCACTTCACTTCCTGAGGAGGCCTGACCTTTCCTGGGAAACTGTCCCCCCCCCCCCCCCCGCATCCTGGGGCAAAACCTCAGGCTTCAGAACAGAACCCCCAGTTCAATCTCTCTTTGTCCACTTCCGGCCCTGTGCTTGGTGCTCTCCTAATTCTCATCCTAAACGCCAATCAGACAGTTTTAACTCTTGTTTTAAGCTGGGGAATGAATCGAGGGTTTGGATCATGTTGCAAAGGTTTCCAACAGTATCAGGTAATTCACGATTAGCGGGGCTCCATTCAGACCTGAAAGGCTGCACGATTCATTACCAATTACCAATTCCCTGGGCCATCCGGTTCCCTGGCAGAAAGGCTTCCGACGAATTTGCGTTGCAAATTGAAAACATGCTGTCAACAGCAACAAGTCCAAAAGATGTTTACCTTAATTTTTCCAAGGCAGGCTTTTACATCGAGGTGTTTTTGTTTAAGGAGCAACCCTTTAAGGAGCAACCCTCTAGATGCCCTCCTGTTTCTGGGGTGGGTGGTATGGTTACAAAGGGTGGTCACAATCTCGTGATGGAGGAAAGGATCAAGCAGCTAAGTGAAGACTCATTGGGTCACTTGTCCATGCTATGTTTGCGCCTTTTCAGTGGAGCCTGTGACAAAACTTTGCATTGGGTATCAGTGTCAAGGCTGACATGGAGCCATTCCATCTTCTTAAGAGTATAGAGACCTAGGCAATCACCCTGTTGAAGGGCTGCTTTGCAGATGAGTAAACTGAAGTCCAGGCTGATTGTGTCACTCCAAGGACAATTGGTTAGCTAACATTATGGCCGAGTCTAGAAGTTAGGGTTTCTCATGCTTTCCCATCGTTTATGGCCACTGGCTGCATAGTTTTTAGTGATTAATGTGTATAAAATGAAGTATTAGGTAGCAATTAGTTTGTAAGTTTCCATCAAAACTGAGAACATGGGGACATAGGCTCAAAAAATAAGTTTGACCTTTGAACCTTGTTTGAATCTTGATCCCCAGGTGACATCCATCCACTTTCAAAAAGGATTGTAGCCCAGCAGTTCTGTAGAGTGAAGATATGTTTTTTACCCTGGGTTATAGTAATGCCTGGATGCCCCTGCTTCGTGGCAAGTCCATTTAGGGCCAAGTGGAGGCTGCGCAATAGAAGTGTGGATAACGGAGGCAATCTGAGCAGAATGCTGGGGCTCGTGGGGAGCCTCTAGTCTTCCTTTCAAAGCTTGTTTTGACTTCTGAGTCCTCCCCTCATGCATAAATTAGAGTTGAGTGTTCTTCCCTAGATTGTGTGTCATCAAATACAAGTCCCCCTCAGAATCAGACAAGCACGTTGAGTAAATGTGAAAAGGAAACTTTGTGCATTGTGAACTTTGGATGAACAAACACTAACATTTCTATGGTTGCCGTGGGAAAGGGATGCTGGCTTTGGCCACAGCAGGCTGATTTCACAGAGGGCTTTCCGGTCAGAGGCCAGGAATCAGAGGACCTCTGCTAAATGGGTCTTTCAGACCAGTCCATAGTGATGAAACTCCACACTCAGAGTATCCTATGAAGCCGGAGAGAAATAAGCACCACACAGAATATTTCCAAGATGCAGGAAATGGAAGTTCAGAAGTGCAGACCTGATGAGAGACTGACCCCTGGAGATTATGTAATGAGAGAGTTGGAGATGGGAGTTCACAAGAAAAATTGGGGGGCTTTCGTTGCATCAGAGTGGAAAGTTCTGGTCACCCCACTTGGCCTACTGTTAGCATCCCCAAAGAGCTTCGTGTGATCATGACCTTACAGAAAAAGTGGACTTAAGTATGGCTGTTTAACATTCACATGGTGATTGTTGGCAAGTCATTTAAGAGTTCAGATACCTTGCTTTTTTTTCCTTTATGGAATGCAGTCAAATCCTCCTCATCACCAAGCAAGTGTCTTTGTAAAGGATTTCCCACAGCAGGTAATTGGGAGGCAGTGAGGGAAGATGTTGGGGTTTGAAGTCCAACAGATTTGGGGCCATAATGTACAAGCAATCTGTTGCTTATTTTGAGCATTTCATTCTTTGGATTAAAAATACTTAAGGGTTTTTGCTTAAAAAAAAAAAATCAAGATGGGAGAGCAAAATATTGACCTGAAAGACCAGAAAAGACCTCATTTAGGCTTGACTTAGAATCACAATTTTATACTCTCTTCTAAGAAAGTGACCCAGAACATTTTTACTGGAGGTGACAAAATTTCCCAAGTAAGAAATGTGCTGACTTCTAAATGATGTTTATTCCCTACCAAGTTTGCACATCATAAAATCTGACCTTGGCCATTTGATGTAGTGTGGCTCTTGGGAAAGAGGAATTCACTAGTTCCATCCTTAAAAAGATATTTGTTATCTAGAGCAAACACTAACAGAAAGTGTGTCAGCTCAGAGATCTAGATTTGGCTTCTAGTTCACTTAGCGGCTATAACCTATCAATGTTAAGGGGTTCAGGACTAACTCTGACTGGGAAGCTTGGAAAATATTTTTTCTTTTGGGTAACGGATGGATTTGAAAGTCAGGGCTTAGGTGTGGGTTGGAATTAAGTTCAGGGTTTCTAGAATTCTGTTTCCTGGCTTTCGTCAGCAAGCTGTGGCTTGCTTGAGTCAGGGCCACGGGCCTTGAGCATGTTGTCACTGGGTGCTGGTAGAAGCAATGTCAAGAGATGTTAGAAGGAGTGTGTGTCGCATCCTGGGATGAAGTCATTTAGGTTGATGACTTTCTCAGAAGGGTCAGTAGGAATGAAAAAGTGGGAAAGAGTCATGTCAAGGGTACCTTGAGCTGGGGAGTTGTAGTAGAGTCAGTGAACACTAAAGGAAAGCATAGGTGGTAAGGGTGTGAGCCAACTTCTGCTGTGTCCTGGCCCTGCTGATCTTGTAGGTGAACTTTGGCATAAACCAAGCAGTTAAGTGACATTCAGTAATTCTCTGCAAGTACACAGTGGTGAACCCGTCAAGAGCCACCTATGACAGTTTAATTTCCTACCAACCTTAATTACAAGTGTTCATTATTACAAAATGTGTGGAAATGAGATCTAAGACACTCTTTGGGGTCTACAGCTGCCTTGTTTCTATTTCTGCTTGAGAGAATAATTACACGAGTTGTCACCATCTAAAAACAACTTCAGGAGGTTCTGTATCAAAGTCCAGGGTAGAGCTTCCTGCAAGGCAAAGCTTGGAGACTTGTGCTGTAAGTGGTTCTTAATTTTAAGTGAGCTCAGAGACAGTGGCTCACAGGGATATTACTGAGCATTTATACCTAGCCTCTTCTAAAAAGCATTCCAAGTGGTAGTGACCTAAAAGGTGCCACGTTGAGGACTGTCCTGATTTTGGGGGACATAGGAACTGGTGACCTATGGAGGACAAAACTAGGCACTGAAAACAAACAGGACTCCAGTCTCCTTCCTCGTATTCCTGGCTTTGTCTGTCAGAGATCTGCTGGCACGTTTTGGTTTTGGGACAAAGGAGAGCACTGTTCAATCCTCCTGTCCATGCCAAACTCCAAAGGGGATAATTACATTCTGCCTCCTGCAATTCCTTTTGCAACTTCATTTGGATGAAGCATTCTCAATTGCCCGGGGGCTGTTGCTGTGCCCTGGGAAGGAGCCGCCATGTTTTCTTCCCAGCTAGGTATTTCGGTCACGGCCAGAGTTTGACTTTGGCCCAAGTATATAAATCAGACTGGGGTCTTTTGCAGTAGAATGCACTGAGCAAGGCAGCACAGGTCAGCTCACTGAAGCATTATGTGTCTGCCCCCTGTGCAAAACTGGTTTAATGTGCCTGAAGAGTACAGCCAATTGGGCTAATCTTGTTTTTAAGAAAATAAATTATTTTAGAGCATTTTTTTTTCCTGGACTGGTACATACAGTATAAGACAATGGTTTTGTGCTCAGGTGAAAAATATAATTCAGTATAATGTTTTGCCCCCACTAAAAATCATTAAAACCAATTGGAGTTCTATATGTAAGACCCAAAATAATTCCGTTTGGTTTTCTGGCAAACAATTATTCTTTTTCTAAACAGTGCTGATAGTAATGTAATTATAAAGGGGATAAGAAAATTATTAGGAAAAGATTATATGTGCTTGTTTAAATTCCTAGAACAGACCTTCATATTATAAGGAAAAGGAACTGTTTGTTAGAATGAAATCCAGGTGAAACGTTCTATTATTTCTCTGACTCTTTGGAGAAACAGATACTAAGATGATAATTTCAATTCCCCAAGGAAACTAAGAAAATCTAGACAAGATGTTGGTTTTAATAATGGTATTTCAAGCTGTTCCTAACCTTAATTGTAGTATGGGGTGAAACTATAGTCATGGAGTGGTATATTTAAAACCCACCAAGAGGTTTCAGCCTGAGAGCGGAACCAACGAGAGGGAATCATTAACCACAGAAGTGACTGAAGTGGTTTAATAATTATGTTATTTCAAGGGAAAGAAAGATCTGCCTAAAGTAAAAAGGGAAAAGAGGGACTGATAAATAGAACTTATTTCTACCCTAGGTAGTCAGCTAGTGAGACTACCAGTGGGAAAGGTCTATTAACTAATTGATCTGCTAGACTCGATAGGGAACTCGAGCTGGAGATCAAAGAACATTCTCTAATACAAAGGCAAGCGGGGACCTTGGATCAGATGTTTTCCTTCTAGCTCTGTCATGCTTGATAACTGTAGAGTGCGGCTGAATCTGGCCATTGGCCTGGTCCACCCAACCACTGATACGGAAAGCAGGGGGGTATGCGTGTGCACACACGTTTGGGCACACATGCTTGAAGAAGAGACAGGAGCAGCTTCAAAGTCAAAAAGGGTCAGAATTGAAGATTAGGTTGGGAGTTAAGAAATTATTTTTTCTTTGTTTATTTGCAAAGTGAAGGGGACCAAAGAATGTATCAACTGCCAGGTTTTAAAAAAGTTCCTGTATCTTAATTGTTCTATAATTGCTATTTATAGAAACTTACAGGAATGCATCATAATGCATGTCTGTTACAGGAAAACCAAGCATGTTTTGAGTAATGGATGAAATTACAAAAATTCAACTAATAGCGTTAGCTTATGTGTTTTCTTTTATGCTTAGAACAAAAGGGAAAGTTAACAATGGAAGCATGGTTTTCCTTTTGGTCATTATCCTAGAACGGCTTGTTTACACATGTTGCCCACCTTTTTCCTTTCCAGCTCCATGTATTCTGGTTCTGGTTTTTTCACATCTGGATAAGGTATTATTTATGATCAGGCAGGATATTTGGTTTAGGAGTTTCTTTGAAATGTATGTATGTGTAATTCTTTTCTATGCACTTTTCAAAGATTCCTATAGTATTAGACATTTTGAAAAATGAGATGTCTAAAATTACCTTGATGTGGTTAGCTTGGTATGGTCTGTGGCCTTTCTTAAAATACTACCTTGCTTCCCTAGTTGAACAAAAATATCACTAAAGAGTCATTAGTACATCTGATTGGGAGATGTATTGGGGTTCAGGAATGTTCAGATTAAAAATTCATTGATCACAGGCAATCAAGGTTCCCATAGAGGAAAATTCCCCTAAAATGCTTGAATGTTTGTACTTTTTTCTTTCTTTTTTAAAAAATGTATTTATTTTATATATATAGAGATATAGTGTGCACACAAGCAGGGGTGGGGCAGAAGACAGGGAGAGAATCCTTAAGGAGATTCCCTGCTGAGTGTGGAGCCCACATGGGGCTCTATCCCAGAACCCTGAGATCATTACCTGAGCCAAAATCAGTAGTTAGTCATTTAACTGACTGAGCCACCTAAGCACCCTGAAAGTTTGTACCCTCTAAATTCTAAAGTGTTTCTTCATTTTTTTTAAGCCAAAGGCTTTTATTTCTATTAAAATTTAGCTTCTAAACTTTTCCGTTCTTTTCATATGTATGTGTATATATATATAAAAGAAATATTGACTAAATGATGTATTTATCAGATAATCTCCTAAACATGTAATTTGATAGGAGGGAAGAAGTATAGTATAAAGATAGATCCCCAAGAAACAAATTCTATATACTTTAAATTCTGCTGAGTGTCTGGTTCAAGATGGCAGACTGAGCATATATATCAACCTTCACCCTTTCTCACCCTTCACCCTTAATCACTGAAATGATTAACTGTCCATAGTTTGTCCATGTAAAAAACTATCTAATGAAATCACAACAATGCTGGGCATCAAGGGAGGAACCGTAAAGTGTGAATAAATGCCAGTAGATAGAAAACAATTGGATTTATATGAAAAGCAAACAGACAAACAAAAGGCAGAGAAGGGGATTCCAGAGGTAAGGGACAGCTGGGAAAGTTCCAAGCTTTGAGTCATCAAACATAAAGGACAAGAGTGAGTGGCAGGTGGGGGGAAATACTCAAGTTCTGAATTCAGATCTTTGAGACACCCTTCTTCAAATAGAGCTCCTCCTCTCTGCTGCTCCTTTTCTCCCCACTCTTCAATCTCAGAACAAACATGGGAAAATTGTGACATTGGATAAAACCAAATAATTTTGAAAGACCAAGAGTAAGACGGTGTGGGTGCTAGACCTAAAGGAAAAAAAGCTGGATTAACCCCAGGCTTCCACAGCAATTTCTGGGTTACAGGCAGCTTTGCTTAGACATTCATGCCAAAGTTCTTCAAGCTCTATGCAACCCCAGGGTTCTTCAGATTTCCTGCTCTACACAGTTGGGAATCCTTCCTGTCAGTACTTCTGCTTACCTGGGAGCTTGCAGAACTCTGTCACTTAACAGAGTCCTGAGAAACTTACGCTCCCATACAGGTTAGCTTTGTGTTTCTATCACAGACATAACACTAGGTATTTGATAACATCACTTTCTTGAAAAGGAAGGATTAATATGAATAACGGAACAACCGATCCTGAAGAAAACAGATTTAAATCAAAGAACTAAAAAGAACTTAAAAATTATTTTCTGAATTTTTAGAATAATTCAGGATGATATTATATCATTAAAATAAGAATAAGCTGTGGGGGACCTGGGTGCCTTAGTCAGTTAAGCATCTGACTCTTGGTTTGGGCTCAGGTCATGATCTCAGGGTCCTGGGATCGAGCCCCATGTCGAGCTCTCTGCTCAGGGTGGAATCGTCTTATCTCCCTCTCCCTCTGTCCCTCGTCCAGCTTGCACTCTCTCTGTCAAATAAACATTAAAAAAAAAAAGGAAGAATAAGTTGTTATGACACAAGAGCAAACATAAGACCAGAAGAGCTCTGGATAATTAAAATATGATTATTAAAATGAGAAATCAATAGCTCGATTGAAAAATATGTTGGACTGGACTAATGAAATTCTTTGGAAGAAAAATAAAGGAAACCTTATATATGAAGCAAAAAAACAAAAATTTGTATGAGAGAAAAGTTGGCAAGTATGAAGATAGGAGTAAAGATCAATATCTATCTCATAGGAAAGAAATGGCTAATAGAAAAAAATAAAAAGGAAAAATTAAAATATAGGAGAGAAAAATTTCCTTATATAAAGGAAGATATGAATCTTTTTGGAAAATCTGATCAAACACTAAAACAAGTAAATTAAAAACAAAATAAACCAATCCCAAAACCTAGTGATGCCTGAGATATACAAAGGTAAAGAAAAAATTCAGAAAAGTTTCTGGAGAGAAAAAAAGCAAGCTTACTATAGATGCTTAATAATCAGACTGATATCAACAACATAGGACAATAGAGAAGAATCCTTCAAGTCCTTGTCAGCAAGAAAACAGTAGAACTGGGACTTGACATTTTGAGATAGGATTTTAAATAAAAGGAGGCAGAATTTCTCTGTAAGGAGCCAAAAAGTAAATATTTTGTATTTTGTGGGTCATGCAGTCTCTTGCAGCTATTCAACTCTGTAGTTGTAGGGAGACATAAACAATGCAGTCTTCTGGGCACCTGGGTGGCTCAGTGGGTTAAAGCCTCTGCCTTCAGCTCAGGTCATGATCTCAGGTTCCTGGGATCAAGGCCTGCATCAGGCTCTCTGCTCAGCAGGGAGCCTGCTTCCACCTCCTCTCTATGCCTGCCTCTCTGCCTGCTTGTGATCGCTCTCTCTCTGTCAAATAAATAATATCTTTAAAAAAACAATAACACTGCAGTCTTCTAATAAAACCTTATTTACAAAAACAAGGGATGGGCTGGATTTGACCAGTGACACCTTCCTTTAAATATAGAATTCTATACCCACCTAAACCATCAATCAAGGATGAAGGAAAAATAGAGATATTTTCAAGGAAGAATAACCTCAGAAAGTTTCATAATCATGTGAAAAGGATATTTAAGAAGTTTTATTGTAGCAAGTGGGAAAAGGAATATGAGGATGACATGAAGTAGAAGAAACAGTGGCAGCTGAGTGTGACCTAGAAGTTTGGAAGATTCTCCTTACTTTTCATTAATTTATTTATTATTTAATTTTTAATTTTGCATTAATATATAATGCATTATTTATGTCCAGGGATACAGGTCTGATTTTATTAATTAGTCTTACACAATTCACAGCACTCACCATAGCAATACCCTTCCCAGTGTCGGTCCCCAAGCCACCCCATCCCCCCCAGCCCCCTTCCTTCCAGCAACCCTCAGTTTGTTCCCTAAAATTTAGATTCTCTTATGGTTTGTTTCCCTCTTGGTTTTGTCCCATTTTACTTTTTCTGCTCTTCCCCCTTGATCCTCTGCCTTGTTTTTCAAATTCCTTAAATTAGAGAGATCATAAGATAATTGTCTTTCTCTGATTGAATTATTTTGCTTAGTTAGCATAATAACCCCTAGTTCCATCCATGTCATTACAAAAGGCAAATTTTCCCTTTTTGATGGTTGCATAATATTCTAGTGTGTGTGTGTGTGTGTGTGTGTGTGTGTGTGTCACACACACCACATCTTCTTTATCCATTCTTCAGTTGATGGATTTCTAGGCTCTTCTTTTTCTTTTTTTAAAGATTTTATTTATTTATTTGACAGAGAGAGAGATCTCAAATAGGCAGAGAATCAGATAGAGAAAGAGGCTCTACTGAGCAGAGAGCCCGATGCGGGGGTTGATCCCAGGACCCTGAGATCATGACCTGAGCCAAAGGCAGAGGCTTAACCCTCTGAGCCACCCAGGTGCTCTGATGGATATCTAGACTCTTTCTGTAGTTTGGCTATCATGGACATTACTGCTTTAAACCTTAGGGTGCACGTGCCCCTTCGGATCACTACATTTGTATCTTTGGGGTAAATACCCAGTAATGCAGTTGCTGGGTCTTAAGGTAGCTCTATTTCAACTTGTTGAGGAACCTCCATACTGTTTTCCAGAGTGGCTGCACCAGCTTGCAGTTCCACCAACAGTGTAGGAGAGTGCCCCTTTCTCTGCATCCCCCTCACCAACTCCTGTTGTTTCCTGACTTGTTAACTTTAGCCATTCTGATTGGTGTGAGGTGGTATCTCATTGTGGTTTTTATTTGTATTTCCCTGATGCTGAGTGATGTTGAACATTTTTTCATGTGTCTGTTGGCCATTTGAATATCTTCTTTGCAGAAATATCTGTTCATGTTTTCTGCTCATTTCTTAATTGGATTATTTGTTCTTTGGGTGTTGAGTTTGATAATTTCTTTATAGATTTTGGATACTAGCCCTTTATCTGATATGTCATTTGCAAATATCTTCTCCCATTGTGTCAGTTGTCTTTTGTTTTTTTGGACTGTTTCCTTCTCTGTGCAAAATCTTTTGATCTTAATGAGGTCCCAATACTTTATTTTTGCCCTGTTTCCCTTGCTTTTGGCAATGTGTCTAGGAAGAAGTTGCTGTGGCTGAGGTCAAAGAGGTTGCTGCCCATGTTCTCCTCAAGGATTTTGTTCTCCTCAAGGATTTTTGTCTCACATTGAGGTCTTTCATCCATTTTGATCAAGAAAGGATGCTGTATTTTGTCAAATGCTTTTTCTGCATCTATCGAGAATATCATATGTTTCCTGTCTATTTTTTCTTTTTAATTAGTGTAATGTATCACATTGACTGATCTGTGGATGTTGAACCAAACTTGCATCCCAGGAATAAGTCCCCTTGGACGTGGTGAATAATCCTTTTAAGGTACTGTTGGATCCAATTGGCTAGTATTTCGGAGAGAATTTTCACATCCATGTTCGTCAGGGATTTTGGTTTGTAATTCTTTATATATATATGTACAAATGTAATTATATATGTATAAATATATAAAAATATATATGTATATATAAATATATAAAATATAAAAATATATATGTATATATAAATATATATTTTTTAATATTTATATAAAAATAAATATATATAAATATATATATAAGTATATATAAAAAACTATATATACTAATAAATATATATATACATATATATTTAAATTGTATTTATTTATTTGACAGAGAGAAACACAGCTAGAGAGGGGACCCAAGCGGAGGGAGTGAGAGAGGGAGAAGCAGGCTTCCCGCCGAGCAGGGAGCCCGATGTGGTGCTTGATCCTGGTATTCTGGGTCATGAACTCAGCTGAAGGCAGACACTTAATGACTGAGCCATCCAGGCACCCCAGTCTGTAATTCTTTTTGATGAAGCCTTTGTCTGGTTTTGGGATCAAGGTAATGCTGACCTTATAAATGAGTTTGGACGTTTTTGGAAGTTTTCCTTACATTTTTATTCTTTGAAACTGTTTCAGATGAATAGGTATTAATTCTTCTTTAAATGATTGGTAGAATTCCCCTGGGAAGTCATCTGGTCTTGGGCTTTTGTTTGTTTGCAGATTTTTGATTATTGCATCTATTTCCTTGATGCTTATGGGTCTGTTCAGCTTTTCAGTTTCTTTCTGGTTCAGTTTTGGTAGTTTATATATCTCTAAGAATGCATCCATTTCTTCCAGATTGTCTAACTTGTCAGGATATAGTTGTTCATAATATAGTCTCATAATTGTTTGTATTTCTTTGGAGTTGGTTGTGATCTCTCCTCTTTCATTCTTGGTTTTATTTATTTGGATCCTTCATCTTTTCTTTTTAATAAGTCTGGCCAGAGGTTTATCAATCTTACTAATTTCTTCAAAGAACCAGCTCCTGGATTCACTGACCTGTTCTACTGTTCTTTTGGTTTCTATTTCATTGATTTCTGCTCTGATCTTTTATTATTTCTCTTCTCCTGCTGGGTTTAGGTTTATTTGTTGTTCTTTCTCCAGCTCCTTTAGGTGTAAGGTTAGGTTGTGTATTTGAGATTTTTCTTGTTTCCTGAGAAAGCCTCGTGTTGCTATATACTTTCTTCTTAGGACCAACTTTGAAGCATCCCAAAAATTTTGAATAGTTGTATTTTCATTTTCATTTGTTTCCATGAATTTTTTTTAGTTCTTTCATTTCCTGGTTGACCCATTTACTCTTTAGTAGGATGCTTTTTATCCTGCATGTATATGAGTTCTTTCCAGCTTGAGTTCTACTTTCAAAGCACTATGGTCTGAAAATATGCAGGGAATGATCCCAGACTTTTGATACCAGTTGAAAACTGATTTGTGACCCAGGATGTGATCTATTCTGCAGGATGTTCCATATGCCCTAGAGCAGACCATGTATTTGTTGCATTGGGTTGGAATGTTCTGAATATATCTGTGAAGTCCATCTGGTTCAGTGTGTCATTTAATGCCCTTATTTCCCTGTTGATCTTTTGCTTGGATGATCTGTCCATTTCAGTCAGGGGGGTGTTAAAGTCCCCTACCGTTATTGTATTATTGTTGATGTGTTTCTTTGATTTTGTTATGAATTGGTGTATGTAATTGGCTGCTCCCATGTTAGGGGCATAGATATTTAAAATTTTTAGGTATTCTTGTTGCACAGACCCTTTAAGTATGATATTGTGTCCTTCTTCGTCTCTTTGGCTTAAAATATAATTTGTCTGATGATAAGGATTGCCATCCCAGCTTTCTTTGGAGGCCCATTAACATGGTAAATTGTTTTCCACCCCCTAACTTTGAATCTGGAGGTGTCTTTGCATCTAAAATGAGTTTCTTGAAGGTGCATACTGATGGGTCTTTTTTTTTTTTTTTAAATCCAATCTGATATCCTGTGTCTTTTGATTGGGGCAGGTAGCCCACTTACATTCAGGGTAACTATTGAAAGGTGTGAATTTAGTGCCATTGTGTTGCCTGTAAGGTGACTGTTACTATATCTTGTCTGTGTTCTTTTCTGGTCTATGTTACTTTTAGGCTCTCTCTTTACTTAGAGGACCCCTTTTAATATTTCCTGTAGGGCTGGTTTGGTGATTGCAAATCTTTTAATTTTGTTTGTTCTGGAAGATTTTTATCTCCCTTTCTATTTCCAATGACATCCTACCTGGATATAGTGTTCTTGACTGCATATTTTTCTCATTTAGTACCTGAAAATATCATATCAGTCCTTTCTGGCCTGCCAGATCTCTGTGGGTAGGTCTGTTACCAATCAAATGTTTCTACCATTGTAGGTTACAGACCTCTTGTTCTGAGCTGCTTTCTGCATTTTCTCTTTGTCTCTGAGATTTGTAAATTTTACTATTATATGACAGGGTGTGGACCTATTTTTACTGATTTTTTTGGGGGGGGTTCTCTCTGCCTCGTGGATTTTGATACCTGTTTCCTTTTACAAATTAAGGACATTTTCTGCTATAACTTGCTCCAGTATACCTTCTGCCCCCCACCTTTCTTTCTTCTTCTGGGATCCCAGCTTTTCTAATACAGTTTCATTTTTATGGTATCACTTATCTCTTGAATTCTCCCCTCATAATCCATTGATTATTTATCTCTCTGTTTCTCAGCTTCTTTATTCTCCATCATTTGGTCTTCTATATCACCTATTCTCTCTTCTGCCTCATTTGTCCTAGCAGTAAGAGACTCCATTTTTGATTATACCTCATTGATAGTCTTTTTGATTTCAACTTGGTTAGATTTTATTTCTCTGGAAAGGGCTTCTCTAGTATCTTTTATGGTTTTTTCAAGCCCAGGGAACATTCTCTTTAAAGCAACAATGGTTTATGACTTAGAATTGATCATCTTTCCTTCTCTAAGGACTCAATCATATTAATTCTGCCTGGAATCATATTTATGGAATCTTAATGGTATAAGTACTGGTTTATAACATCCAAATTTTAGAATCAATCTGTGGGCAAAATACTGATATCATTGTCATAATCACTAAATGAGGTAGACAAACAAGCATTAACAAATTGGACAATTTAGGTGGGAGGTGAAGTGGGAAGTAGTGTGGGTGCACAAAATATCTTACCTTTGGTAAAAAGGGAGTGGGATCAAGGAATACGTGTACATGTGTACCGTTTAGGATTATAATGACCATCATCAGGTAGGCTGAGTAACAATGCTAGTACATCTGCTGAATGAAGTTTAAGGGTGGGCATAGGGAAATGGCAGAATTGAACTGTTCTTTCTTTATACTTCAAATGTTTTTTATCACATATAAATATTACCTTAATATACAACACAATATTTAAACATAACTCTATGGAAAATCCATTTAGGGCCAGAGACTTTATTAGTTACAGCTTAAAGGCTCTTAAAAAATGTTTTAATCTGTCATCAGTAGTAAAGCTAATATTTGAAAAGTATATTTATAATTTTTCATTGGGTAAGTACATTGAAAAGAAAATTGATAGTTTCACAAATTTTTTTTACTGAACCACTCTAACATTTGTTAATTAAAATCTTTTCTCTCCAAAAAAATTAAAAATAAAAAAAATAATATTTTTCCTCTCCTTTCTTCCAGGGTCTCCTTTCTTTGGTGTGGGTATGATGAAAAATATTTTTTTTCCTTTTTTATTGAAGTATGGTTGATACACTATTAATTAAAACTTTTACACTAAAAAACCCCCACAAAACTCTTACACTGAGAATATTACCTATATTTATCAAGGTAAAGTTTTGCCCTAGCTACTCTCAGACCACTTCCTATATAAGAATTACAAAAGTGGGTGGACCACAGCCCTCAGTTTTATAAATGAAGTTTATAAATAAAATTTTGTGAATAAGGCTTTATTGGAACAGTTAAATACATTTGTTTATACATTTTCTATGACTGCTTCTGTATGTACCTGCAATTCCAAAATATTTACTATCTGACACTTTTTGAAAAAAATGACTCCTTTAGGGGCGCCTGGGTGGCTCAGTTGGTTAAGCGACTGCCTTTGGCTCAGGTCATGATCCCGGAGACCCGGATTGAGCCCAGCATCGGCTCCCTGCTTGGCGGGAAGCCTGCTTCTCCCTCTCTCACTCCCCCTGCTTGTGTTCCCTCTCTAGCTGTGTTTCTCTCTGTCAAATAAATAAATAAAATCTTTTGAAAAAAAAAAAGACTCCTTTAGAGCTTCAGAATCACCTTGGAGACCTTGTTAAACTCCAGATTGTTGGGCCCAACCCCCAGCGCTTGAATGGGAGTGAAGAATATGCATTTCTAGGGGCGCCTGGGTGGCTCAGTGGGTTAGGCTTCTGCCTTTGGCTCAGGTTGTGATTTCAAGGTCCTGGGATTGAGGCCCGCGTGGGGCTCTCTGCTCGGCAGGGGAGCCTGCTTCCTCCTCTATCTCTGCCCGCCTCTCTGCCTACTTGTGATCTCTCTCTCTGTCAAATAAATAAATAAAATGTTTAGAAAAAAAAAAGAATGTGCATTTCTACAAGTTCCACAGGCTGCTGATGCTGCTGATCATAGACAAACCTCAATTTGAATTTTGGCTTTACCCTTTGCAGGTCTGAGTTTGGCCGAGTTGTGAAATTTTTATGTATCTAGGTTTGTTCATCTGTGACATAAGGCTTTTATGGTTCTTATTTTCTTGGATTATTGTGAGACTCAATGAGATAATGCATGTAAAGCACTTAGCATGGTATCTAGCATATAGTAATGAGTCATTGAAATGTTTACTGTAATTATGATAAAATCATACCTCAATGAGGGGCTGATCAGGCATGAGAGACTGTCATAGACTGGATAGGATGTCAGCTGTGGAAGAAAAGGAATTTGAATAATTTTTCCAAGTCTCTAGATCTCATTCTTTGCCTAAAAAAATTCCCTAAATGTTGGACCAGCAGAAAAAAAGAAATGACTGGCTTTAAATCATGTTTCTTGGAATGTAGTACAAATTGAAAAGATCACAAAGGGAAAGTTATAGAAGTGCTTTCATATTTATTGCTCTCTTGCTTGGAGTAATTTCAAGTTTAAAAAGAGGTTCATGGGGCGCCTGGGTGGCTCAGTTGATTGGGCGACTGCCTTCAGCTCAGGTTATGATCCGGGAGACCCGGATCGAGCCCCACATTGGGCTCCCTGCTTGGCAGGAAGCCTGCTTCTCCCTCTCTCACCCCCCTGCTTGTGTTCCCTCTCTGGCTTTGTTTCTCTCTGTCAAATAAGTAAATAAAATCTTTAAAAAAAATAAAAAAATAAAAAGAGGTTCATAATTTTCCATATGCGAAGATATGTGGTAATCAATGGTAATCAGGGAGGGGTAACTGGGGACACACATATGAAAGAAATGGAAAATATACATTTTTGTCTTCAAGGAATTAAAAAGCTAATTTCAAAGAAGCTAGACCCTCATGACACAGTTACAAGGAATGTCAGGCAGAGTCTAGCTAGGAGCCGATATGAGAGACACAGGTAATATGTACTCTCAGGTTATAGACAACAGGATGGAAGAGTCTGGGGCCACATGAAGCTCAGGTGGGATTTGGGGAGTGGGGAGAATCTCCCCAATTAGTAGGAGAAATGCTTAGCAAGGTATGAAGATGAAGCAATGAACACAGAACATTTTTTTTAAAGGTTTTATTTATTTATTTTTCAGAGAAAGAAAGAGGAAGAAAGAAGAGCACACAAGCAGGGTAATTATTGGCAGAGGGAGAAGTAGGCTCCCTGTTGAGTGAGGAGCCTGACATAGGACTTGATCCCAGGACCCTGGGATCACGACCTGAACTGAATGAAGGCAGATGCCTAACTAACTGATGTCCCCACAGAACCATTTTTTTCACCCTCTAGCTGAACTAAATTCAGCTAGAGGGTGAAAAAAATTAGTCACCATTGAAAACGATGGGGCAAGTAACTCTTAAAAAAACAAATTCCATTTTTCAAGCATGCACACATGTTATGAAAACTGTTTTTTGGAGGCCACCTTGAAATACAAGTTCAATAATTGTGACTGATAGAGAGCCTGGCTCCAAAACAACAAAAAAGAAAAGCTCACTAACTTTGAAAACTCAGGCAACAGATTCAGTCTACTCTATGGGGTCATTAGAGGGGATGAGCTGGAGCAGGACAAGAATTTTCCTCATCTTTTCCTCTCAAGGCATAAAGGCTGAGATAGACCACATTTGCAGCCAGAGAGAGCAGTGGGCAGGGAAACTTGGCTTGGATCTTGGATCTCAAAGATGGTAATTATTTATTGATTGGGCAGCAGTTACAGATGACTTTCCTGAGTGTAGACAAGGGGAAGGCTGAGGAGAGTGTTCTGAGGGAGCCATTTACCTCCTTGTGCCTGTATCAAGGGCTCATAACTATGTGTGTGCAGTGAAGAAAACTGTTCTCAGTAGCTTGGGGTGGGGGAGTGACTGCCTGTCTGAAAGATGGGTCCTGGGGTGGAGCCCAGGCTTATTCAAGCTTAATTCACCAAGAAAACAGTGAGGATTGTCTTTCTGATGTAGAGCAAGACAAGCCACATACCATCTCTGCCTGTAACAGAATCACCATTATGCCAGGTGATAACACTGGAGTGACAAGTGCTTGTGACCTCATTCAAAAAGAAAGGGGGTTCCTGGGTGGCTCAGCTGGTTGAGGATGGGACTCTTTACTTTGGCTCAAGTCATGATCTTGGGGTCTTGAGATCCAACCCCCATCAGGCTCTGTGTAGAGCCTGCTTGGGATTCTCTCTTTGTCTTTCTCTGTCCTTCCCCCTACCCCCAGCTCATACGCTTGCTCTTTCACTCAAATATATAAAGAAAACACAGTAAAAGAGAAAGGATACTACTTCCTGCTGATTAGAGGGATGGTAGCTCTGGCTTAGTCCCAGTGAAGACAGGAATGGTGGGTCTGTCATTTGTTTATCTCTGGTTTTTAAATTGCCAGGAGAGGAGATTTATGGAAAACCTCTATGACTTCTCTCAGGGAAATCATTTGGTCCACCCTCCCTTTGCAGAACCCACTCCAGGATAATCACCTTAGCAGTCAGGATCCCTTGAGACCTTGTTTCTTAGAGCTATCTTTTTTTTTTTTTTTTTTTTTTACAAAGCAAATATTGTACAGTTTGGGGCATTATTTTCTCCCTGTGTTGTAAATTAACTTTAATTTTAAACATGTTTCTAGGTGGAAGACTTTGGTGTTGACAGTGTTGATTTCTGAATTTTATGTCACTTTCATGGGCAGCAACTGCTGGTGAATCCTGCCTACAAGGCCTGCAAGATTGTTCCCTGATCCTGACTTCTCTGCTACACGAGCAAAGCTCTCGCCGGTCCTTGTCAAACTTTTTTTTCTTTTTTAAAGATTTTATTTATCTGACTGAGAGAAACACAGCCAGAGAGAGAACACAAGCAGGGGGAGTGAGGGAGGGAGAAGCAGGCTTCCCGCCAAGCAGGGAGCCCAATATGGGGCTTGATCCCAGGTCTCCAGGATCATGACCTGAGCTGAAGGCAGAGGCTTAACCACTGAGCCACCCAGGTGCCCCCTTGTCAACTTTTGTTGTTCTTAATTATTGTTACTGACCTCTCCACCAATATAATAGATAATGAGGGATAGCTCTAGATTCATGTGTTTATCAAAGGCTGTCACCTGCTTTGGGACCTCATTTAAATTATCCATGTCTTAAGTTAAGCTTCTCAGAGACAGACCTAATAGTCCCTTAGTAGAGTTTTACCAATAGGCATACTAGAGGAAACTAATCCATGCCTTTCTCTGTAAAAAAAAAAATATATATATATATATATATATATATATATATATATACGTGTGTATATATGCATATATGAAAATGTAATTTAATGTTTATATATAAATCAATATATTTTATGTAAACTTATATGTATGTTTCCATAAAATTATAAATTTATATTATATTTAAATATAATTATGTATATATTTGCATATATATATATAAATATATTTGTCACTGAATAGTATATGCCCGTCCACAAGTCACTTAACCTC
>PITA01000610.1:90496-120287 GCA_004023965.1 Spilogale gracilis
TTTTTTTTTTTTTTAAAGATTTTATTTATTTATTTATTTGACAGTGAGATAGTAAGTGAGAGAGAGCATGAGAGGGGAGAAGGTCACAGGGAGAAGCAGACTCCCTGCGGAGCTGGGAGCTGATGTGGGACTCGATCCTGGGACTCCAGGATCATGACCTGAGCCGAAGGCAGTGGCTTAACCAACTGAGCCACCCAGGCGCCCCTCTTCTTTTCTTTTTACTTAGCTGAGTTTTCTTAGATGTATCATATTTTCCTTGTATATCTCAAGTTCTTAATTAATTAATTAATAATTAAGTTTTTAAAAAAAGATTTTATTTATTTACCTGAGAGAGAGAGAGCATAAGGGGGGAAAGGGACAGAGGGAGAAGCCAACTCCCCATTGAGTAGGGAGCCAGACACGGGGCTCAATCCCAGAACCTGGAGATCATGACCCCAGCTGAAGGCAGATGCCCAACTGACTGAGCCATCCAGGGGCCCCACGAATTTTTTTTTAGACGTAACTTCAAATTTACATTTCCTTTCCAGTACATTCTAATATTTAAGTCAGCAAGAGTCAAGACTTGAAAAATACTGATCCATCCTTTTCCATTTTGAATTTTCCAAGATTATTTTCTTCCTTCAGTGAAACCCTCTGGGAAGACTGTTCAAAGAGGGGCTTAGCGAGGGCAGAACACAGGCTCCGGTACACTATTTGGCAGGGAGGCTTGACTGAGGGATTTTGACTTGCACTTAGCAGCTTTGCTCAGGAAATGAGATGCTGCCCCAAGAGGATATCCCAGGGATTTTTGACAAGGAGGTGGAGGCCCCTGGCTGTGGGCACTGACACTGACTTGCTCCATGATTCTCTAGTTCAGGGAGGGGGCTTTGTGAGGTGACTGTGACAGGCTAGAACTTTGAGGTGACTTTTTTTGGGCATCTCACCAATAGGTCCCCAAAATGCTGCATCCTGATTGAAGTAAAAACAAGAAGAACGAAGTCTAGCCATTGGACTCTTAAGCTTCGCTGTGAATGTGTTCAGGTAAGTCACAAAGAAAAGCAACAGATGTTAATTAAAATATCATTGAGGAGAGTGATACTCTCACAAAGGCAGGAATTTCCTACCACCTTACCTCATAAAGCACATTCATTTTGACAGTGACCACAGAGGAGAGTGACGTGGGGAGACCTGGAAGTCCAGAGGAGAAGACCAACCTGAGTTTGGAGGCACGGAACAGGGTAAGAGGAACAATTTCACTTTACCTGTGACTCCCTCAGCCAAGGGTCAGGACAGAAAGAAAAAGTGAGAGTGTGGGAGTGGTGTCTGGCTTCCCCAAGTGTATGTGGCACTGCTTGATTCCCCATCCCGAATGCTAAGGGGTGCACAGAGAGGGGCCTGGGGCCCTGGCGTGCAGAGGGAGGGCACAGTGGGACTTGAATCCTACTAACTGCTTCGCAGACTCAGTCAGGTCCACCCACAAGCCCTCGGGTCACCTTGCCTGTGGCTCTCCCGAGCTGGCTCACAGGTACCCCCAATGCTGCCCACATCTTACCCCCCACTCCCCCACCCTGTGGCTAGCGCTCCCTGCGTCCTGAGGGCACTGAGTACCAGCTTTGTGGATGATAGTGAGTCTGATTGGGAGAAGCTCACAATCCTGAGCACTAAGAGCATATAATCTCAAGCATTACTTCCCAAGAGGGGACAAAAGGTGTGAGGCGGGGGTACATGTAGAACAGGTCTGCACAGCCTGGGGATCCCTCACAGAGCAGATAGGAGAGATTTCTCTCCCGCAGTCAGTCAGTAAAGCCTGGAGGAAGGACTTCTTTTTCAAATGGGAAGACTTCAAGGATCAGGAAAAATGAGGAAATACACCAAATGTTAAAACAATTCAGTTTAGAGAGAGTATGATAAACCTATACATCTCTGTATCTTTTAGCAAAATGAGACAGATGAGCCTGCCTTCCTACCTGGACCCCACTCAGGTTTTCTACTCGTTCAGTAGAGGCACAAGGTTTTAGTGCTTTGAGGGTTAATGAGTTTAAATAACCTCAAGGATGGTCTCATATAACAAAATGTTGCCAAACTTGAGATAGAGTCAGAGAAGAGTCTGCCTTATTGACTTTTGCAATTGAAATGAACCCACTGAAAGTTTTCCCAAGCTAATTGATAGAAATTTTTTTCAGAGTGACTTGTACTCGTAGACTAGATTTAAATTTTTTTAAAGAACATTTTGTATAAGTCTAAAACATATACTTTTCTAAGTGAAACTTTTCAGCTGGAATAAGTGCAAATTCACCTCTGATTTGACAACTTCTAGTTAAACTAGACTAGCCAGACTAAACCAGGGCCTGGAAAACTCCAGCTAGTAGATGAAATCTGGTTTATCACCTGATTTATACAGCCCCGAGCTGAGACTAAAATTTTTAACGAATGGAGAAAAAGAAAAGAAAAGAATATTTTGAGACATGTGAAAATTATATGAAATTCAAATTTCCATAAATAAGGTTTTATGGGAACACGGAAAAAAAAGTAATTTAAGGGTATTTGACAACATTTATTACAACTTAGGGGTACCTGGCTGGTTCAGCTTCTGGAGCATTTTATTTTATTTTTTATTTTTTAAGATTTTATTTATTTATTTGACAGAGAGAAACACAGCTAGAGAGGAAACACAAGCAAGGGGAGTGAGAGGGAGAAGCATACTCCCCGCCAAGCAGGGAGCCTGACGCAGGGCTCGATCCCAGGACACTGGGATCATGACCTGGGTTGAAGGCAGACGCTTAACGACTGAGCCACCCAGGGGCCCTGGAGCATGTGATTCTTGATCATGAGTTTAAGTCCCATACTGGGCGTAGAGTTACCTTCAAAAAAAAAAAAAAAAAAAGTAGTTCAGCAATTTCACTTTTTCTTACAAATGTACTCACATGGGTGTGTACATATTTATGTAGAGGACATTCTTTACAGCATTATTTGTAATGATAAAACACAGACACAACCTCAGTGCTCCTGAATCGTAGTTCAGTCGTACACATGCACACTAACTATATGGCCAGTAAAAAGCATGGGAATGGATGCGGATATATAGAGCAATCCCCAGGGATGTTAGTTTCCTACTATTGCAATAATGAAGGATCACAAACTTAGTACCTTAAAACAAACAACTTTATTATTATTCATATGTAGAGGTTAGAGGTCTAGAATCAGTTTCACTGGGCCAAAGTCAAGGTGTTGGCGGTGCTGATTCCTTGTGGAGCCTCTGGGGAAGAATCCTTTTCTTTGTCTTTTCAGCTTCTAGGACTCCCTGTGTTCCTTAGCTCTTAGCTCCTTCCTTGATCTTCAAATCTTTGACCTTCTGAGCTTCACTTCCATCCTCTGATCTTTTTCTCTGCCTCCCTCCTGCATTGGGTGGCCAGGCTAATCCAGGCTAATCCAGAATGATCTCTTCTTAGGAGCCTTCATTTAATCATATTTACAAAGTTCTTTTTGCCAAGTAAGGTTTACAGGGTCTAGAAATTAGCATGTGGGCATCCCTGGGGGGCTATTTCTTAGTATGACAAACTAGAATATACTTTTAGGCAAGCACAACGAGGTACATAACAGCATGAATGGAGCGCTACCATTTGTGTTTAAAAAAACGGGTTAGGTATCTAATCTATGTTCTTGTGTATACACAGACTTTCTCTGAAAAGATACCTGGGAATCTGGGAACAGAGAATTTGGGGCTGGATGGGAGTCATGAATAGGAAGAAAGTTTGCCTTTTGTAACTTTTTATTTTTTAAATACAATAGGCTTCTATTCTATACAAATTAAACCATGGTCTGGTCTCTTTCTTACCAAACCTTCACAAGAATTTTGACTGGCAGGTTCTTGTTGATTTTATCTTTTGGTTACTAACTTATGATAATAAGAGAGAAACTAGGGGCACCTGGGGGCTCAGATGGTTAAGCATCTGCCTTCAGCTCAGGTCATGATACCAGGGTTCTGGGATCGAGCCCCATGTTGGTCTCCCTGCTCCGTGGGGAGTCTGCTTCTCCCTCTGCCCTTCTCCCCCAAGCTTTCACTCTCTCTCCCAAATAAATAAATAAATAAATAAATAAATAAATAAATAAAATCTTTTAAAAAATAAGAAAAAAATTTTAAAAGGGTAGAGAAACCAAGTTTAGTAATAAGCCTTGAACTGATTTTCCATACTTGGAAAATTGAATATCAATTTGCCTTTACCTTCAAGATTCCATGTGAGAGTCAACTGAAACCGTGCCGCAGAGGGTTAATGAGGTTGAAACTAGAAGAAAGTTTAAAGCTTTTTCAGAGAACTGTTTCTCCCCAGTCAGCTATTGTGTGTCTTTTTTCAGACCCCACTAACAAATCCCACTAGCTGTCTCTGCAAAAGCCTGGGCGCAAGGTCAACTGATACGGTCCCTGCTTCTAAACAGCAAGGAGGGACTTACATTCCTTACCAGAGATAAGGAGCCCACCACTCCATCTGGTTTATACTGGCTCTCGATGCTCCCCCATAGCCCCTTCTCCTTGTCGCAAAATAATCTCCTGACTCAGGGGATAAATTTAGCCTCCTCTGACGTTAGGTCTCTGCCCAAAATGAACACGAATGCCTGTTACATATGTTCCTCATGAATTGCCGTATATCTCCACCATTTTCATCACAATGTTTGTAATCTCAACCCCTGTGACTGTAAAAAACTTGCCGTCTCCCCCTGCAGGGAGGCGTATTTGAGGCTTACTGTCCAGTCTTCCCATTTGGCTGCCCCTAGAATAAACTCTTTCCTTGCTACAAACCTGGCGTCCAGTTGGCTGATTGATGCATGATTGGCTTCGCCGCATGTTAGATAGAGACTTGGGTTTGGTTACACGACTGCTTTCCACCACATGGACCCTCTGTGAAGTTTGGGCTCTTGGGCCCTTTAGCCCAACTTCTCTTGAAAGAGGCTCTTTGCCAAGATTCATCAGAAGGCAAAGAAAACCATCTTCTGAGCTCTAGGGGATAGCACCACTTTTCCAAAATTCTTGGAGGAGACGTAGGGAAGACTTTTTTGTAGTTCCCATTCCATTGGAAGATCTGTTTCTCAGAGAGTAATATCGTTTCAGAGTAAGATGACTTTGCAATCATCAGATTCAAACTTCTCCTTTGAAAGCTGAGGAAACATGGAAATGAATGAGATGAGCTCATGGTCAGTGCCAAATGCAGCCCATGAAGCACGGTAAGGACTCCCTGCATGGGGACAACATGCCAGGCCTTGGGTGTGCCGCAGAGCTGAGAAAGGTGGTCTGATCTCAAGGAGCTCCAGGTTACAGATTGTTGTCGAGAGGGGTGGACAAGGTGGCCTGGCATGAGAGGCTGAACTCATGGGGTACACGGGGCTACAAATAAAGTGTGACAGATGCGTTAGTGGGCAGTGGGAGCTGGCGTCCCAGGCCAGGGGAGCAGAACAGCATGAGGACACCTGGCAGATCACAGGCTCCATGGGCTGCTGTGTAGTCATAAAGCAAAAAGAACAAGGAGGAGAGCGGGTGAGGAAGTTTAGAGGTAGAGGGGGCAAGATCATGAAAGATCTTGTATATGGGTACATTTTCTTGTTCTTTACAGAATTGTAAGCATTGACAAACTTTTTGTACAGGGCCATATAGTTTAGGTTTGGCAGGCAACACATATCTCTGTATGCACGGGGTCCTTTTGTGCTCTTGTACAGCTCATTACACATGCAAAAGCCATTCCCCTTTTTTTTTTTTTTTTTTTTTTTAAGTAGGCTTCTTGCCCAGCATAGAGCCAAAAGTGGGGCTTGAACTTACAACCTGAGCTGAGATCAAGAGTCTGAGGCCTAACCGACCGAGCAGCCCAGGCAAAAGCCATTCTTGAATTGCAAGGTAGGTTTAGCTCACAAGTCATAGTTTGCTAACCTGTGTAGGCAATGAAAAGCCATCGGAGACTTTTTTCCCTACTTTTTAAAAATTGAAATATAATTAACATACAATGTTATATTGGTTTCAGATATACCGTATAATGATTCAACCATTCTACACATTACGTAGTACTGAACATGTTGAGATGAAATGTACTTTTAATCCCCATCACCCACTTCTCTCCTCCCCCCATCCCCCTCTTCCCCTCTCCCCCCACACCACCTTCCTTCTGGTAATCATCAGTTTGTTCATTGTAGTTAAGAGTCTGGATCTTTTCTTTCTCTTTTCTTTTATTTGGGGGGGGGAGGGGTGTCTCTTTTTTTTCTTTGTTAATTTGTTTTGTTTCTTAAATTCTACATATGCGTGAAATCATACAGTATTTGTCCTCCTGATTGACTTGGTTCACTTAGCATTAGATTCTCTAGATGCATCCATGTTGTTACAAATGGCAAGGTTTCATTCTTTTTTATGGCTGAGAAATATTCATACACACACACACACACACACACACACACACACACCCCACATCTGCTTTATCCATTCGTCTATCGGTGGACACTTGGACTGCTTCCAGAACTTGGCTATTGTCAATGATGCTATAGTAAACATAGGGGTGCATATATCTTTTCAAATTAGTTTTTTCGTTTTTGTTGGGAAATGGAAGGCTCATAGGATCATTCTATTTTTTTTTAATGATTTTATTTATTTATTTGACAAAGAGAGATAGAGCAGGAACACAAGCAGGGGGAGTGGGAGAGGGAGAAGCAGGCTCCCCACTGAGCAGGGAGCCTGACACGGAGCCTGATCCCAGGACCCTGAGATCATGACCTGAGCTGAAGGCAGATGCTTAACCACTGAGCCACCCAGGCTTCCCAGGATAATTCTATTTTTAATATTTTGAGGAACCTCCATGCTGTCTTCCCCGGAGCTGCACCAGCTTGCGTGGCCATTGGAGAGTTTTAGTCAGGAAACGACATGATCAGATCTGAGCTTTGGAAAGAGAGCTCTGTTGACAGAAATGCTGGGGACTGTAGGGAGAGTTAGGTGAGAGGTGATATGTCAAAGAAGACCTCTAAAGAGGTTCATCATGATAGTCCAGGGAGAAATAGTGAGGGCCAGAACCAGGGTGGCAACAGTGACATCACTTCTTGGCAACTGGGTCTAATGCAGATATGCAAGAATGACCAGATATGGTGTTACCTTTCTCTCTCCCTCCTTCCCATAAGCTTCTTGGCACACTCTTCTGGTCCACTGGGAGTGAGGGGGACAAGTGGTGGAAGGTTGCCATGAGCTTCGGCCCCCTCTGTCCAGGCACAGCTTCACCTGGGGGAAAGTACAAGCCCTCTGAGCAGGAACCCCCTTTCCCTGGCAGCCCCAGGGGTGGGGGTGGGGTCCAGGTCTCCCGCCTCCTGCTCAGGCTTATACTGGGCAGTGCTGACTCTCCTTTTCTTTGGGGTCAAAGAGTTTCATTTTCTCTTTGAAATAAGCTTTTCCACAGAATTATCTTACTGTGTCTGCCAGCATCACATTTGGGCATTTCTTCCAACTTCATTCTAATTGCCCAGAGTGCAGCTCAAGTGTTAGGCTTTTCTCCCCATCTCTTTTGTTCAGGGCCAAGAAGAGTTTCCTGTTTCAGGTGTAAAAGATTGGGCAGGAGCAAGGGGACCCTGAGGAGGGTTTAAGTCCCATCTTTTCCTTCACTGGGTGCTGATTACATCATCCCTTCTTGTGGGAACAGGGCTGCCTCCCAACAGACCATTTGTGTACATGGTCTTTGCATGTTTTCTGTCACTTAGATTTCTTCTGCTATTTATTGACCCGTTTCTCTTTTATCCCAGGGACCATCTCTTCTTCCCTTATCTGTTCCTCCCTGTTTCTCTGTAACTGTCTCTTTCATCTCTTTGGGGTTATCTTTCTCCCCCCAGGACATGGATACTTTTTTTTCAAGATTTCCTTGCCGTTCCCAGGGTAGAATTCATGCCCTTTTTACCTCTGTTTCCTCCTCAAATGCTTTATTGCAATTTCTTGAATTACATCTCTAATAAGGGGCTTGTGCATCCTGGTCAGTGTGTGTTTCCGAATGCTTCAAATACAGATAAACACAGAAGAGATTTTCTATTTTCTTTTTTTCTGCTATTTCACGGCGTAACAATTCATTGTGGGGTTGGGGGATATAAGGATTTGCCTTCAGCTGAATGGGAGAGGGGTACAGGAATCAGGCCATCACCCCTTGTCCTTGTTGATGGGTCTTTGTTTCGGTGGCCAGATCCCTCATTTACGTAACATGGAGCAAAGTTTTCAGCCAAGAAGGTTCTCTCCTTTTGCCGTACCTGCTTCAGTCAGGGCTGGCCTTTATTTTCCTTATTGTTTATGTACTTGATTATCAGGATGATTTTATGAATCTATCCAAGCATAGAAGTCAGATATTCCAATTTGGACCTTAAACTCTTCACCTGAGATGGTACAGATATGGTGAGTGGCCTCTTCGCTGGCCAGGTAAGTTCCCAATGAGAGCATTCTGTTCTATGGTCCTCATGGGTCCAGCAGTGACAGTAATGATGATGGTGGCCGCAAGAATTTTCGGTGACATTTATCCCATGTTTACCATAGGCCAGATACTGTGCTAAGCTCTTCATTCATGTACTTTATTTGGCCCTCAAAGCAGCCCTCTTAAAAAAAAAAAAAAAAAAAAAGATTTTATTTACTTATTTGAGAGAGAGAGAGAGAGAGAGAGAGAGAGCGCATGAGCAGAGACATGAGGCAGAGGGAGAGGCAGAAGCAGACACCCTGCTGAGTAGGGCGCCCAATGCAGGGCTCAATCTCAGGACCCCAAGATCACGACCCCAGCCGAAGGCAGACCCTTAGCTGACTGAGCCACCCAGGGCCCCGGAGTTACAGACTTTTATCCTGTCATTTTACAAATGAGGAAACAGGCTTAGCAGGATTAATGTGGTTACCAAAGGCTGAATGCCGGCGCCGGCACTTCAATAACGACAGGTGCTTATCTTCTGGGAGCGCCGTCTTCTTCATTAGTGCATTAGTGTCAATGTGAGGATGAAACACAACATTCCTAACCTGGAGTAAGGGTTCAGTTGCCATTAGCTCTCTTTCCCAGCTGCCTCCTAGTTGCAGAAGTGGCCAGAAGCCATATCTGAAATACATAATACACAGGGAAGTAGCATGTAAAAGGAAGAGGGATGAATAATTGGGTGCCTCGCTGGCTCAGTGGGTAGAGCATATGACTCCGCATCTTGGGGTTGTAAGTTTAAGTGATTAGAGCCCTCCAACTGAAAGGTATTTTATTTTCAGACAACACTGAACTCATGCCCTGAATGTTTACCTGTAATCTTTTGAAATGTACGTGGGGTCCTGGTTTAGGATTGAGTCACTGGGTCTAGAAGCAGATGGCTTGGGTTGGAACTTGGTTCAATCACTTACAAGCTGTGGAGCTTGGGGAGTAAATAGACTTCTTGGGGAGTAAGTAGACTGCTCTGGGCCTCAGTTTTCTCATCTGTGTAGGAATACTCACTATAATTGACCTTATCAAGTTGTTTTGAGGATTAAATGAGTTAAATAGCATGAGCTTCTAGAATAGAACCCAGCATATGGTGTGAACTCAAAACGTATTTGTTATACTGTTGCTATTATTATGACTGACCAAGAAAATGAGCTTTTTTTCCAGAGCTTGGGTTCTCAGACTTTCCCTCTGTGTTTATCTATGATTCTTTGCCTTCTATGTCTGGTCATTTACCAGTCACAGATGGGACAACACTCTGATAGCTATTCTAGTTTTTAAAATCTTTATTATGACTTTTTTTTTTGTAATCCTTATCAAAATAGCAACAGCATTTTTCACAAGCTAGAACAAATCATACTAAAATTTGTATGGAACCACAAGACCCTGCATAGCCAAAGGAATCTTGAAAAGGAAAAAACTGGAAGTAGCACAATGTCAGATTTCAAGATAAGCTACAAAATGGCAGTCAATGGGTACCTAGCTGGCTCAGGGGGTAGAGCATATGATTCTTGATCTTGGGGTTGTAAGTTTAAGCCCCACATTGGGTGTAAAATTACTTAAAAAATAAAAAAAATGGGGCACCTGGGTGGCTCAGAGGGTTAAACCTCTGCCTTCAGCTCAGGTCATGATCTGAGGGTCCTGGATCGAGCCCCACATCGGGCTCCCTGCTAGGCAAGGAGCTGCTTCCCCCTCTTTCTCTGCCTGCCTCCCTGCCTACTTGTGATCTTTCTTTCTCTCTCTGTCAAGTAAATAAATAAAAATATTAAAAAAAATAAAAAATCTGTGGGGTGCCTGGGTGGCTCAGTTGGTTAAGCAACTGCCTTCGGCTCAGGTCATGATCCCGGAGACCTGGGATCGAGTCCCACATCGGGCTCCTTGCTCGGCGGGAAGCCTGCTTCTCCCTCTCTCACTCCCCCTGCTTGTGTTCCCTCTCTGGCTGTGTTTCTCTCTGTCAAATAAATAAAATCTTTAAAAATAAAAATAAAAATAAAAAAGTAAAAAAAAATATAAGAAAACCCTATCAAAGTTGTAGTAATCAAAACAGTACGGTACTGGCACAAAAATGGACATATAAACCAATGGAACAGAACAGAGAGCCCAGAAATAAACCCCAAATTATATGGTCAATTAATCTTTGACAAAAGTCGAGGTTGACAAAATGTGAACAAGACAGTTTCTTCAACAAATGGTGTTGGGAAAACTGGACAGCTACTTGCCAGAGAATGAAACTGGACCGCTTTCCTACACTGTCCACAAAAATAAACTCAAATGGATTAAGGACTTAAAAGTGATACCTGTAACTATAAACATCTCTGTAATTTCTTTGATACTGGCCATATCAACAGTTTTTCTGGATATGTCTCTTGAGGCAAGGGAAACAAAAGCAAAAATAAACTATTGAGACTACACCAAAATAAAAATCTCCTGCCCCACAAAGGAAACAACCAACAAAACTAAAAGACAACTTACCGAATGGGAGAAGATATTTGCAAATGACATATCTGACAAAGGGTTAGTATCTAAAATATATAAGGAACTTATGTAACTCAACACCAAAAGGAAAAAGAAATGGGCAGAAGACATGAACATACATTTCTCCAAAGAAGGCATCCAGATGGCCAACAGACATATGAAAAGATGCTCAACATTGCTCATCATCAGGGAAATGCAAACCAAAACCACAATGAGGTATCACCTCACATTTGCCAAAATGGCTAAAATAAAAAAACTCAAGAAACAACAGGTGTTGGTGAGGATGTAGAGAGAAAGGAACCCTGGTTCACTGTTGGTGGGAATACAAAGTGCTAGAGCCACTGTGGGAGAGAGCGTGGAGGTTCCTAAAAAATCAAAAATAGAAATACCCTAAGATCACACTACTGAGTATTTATCCAAAGAAGATGCAAACACTAATTCAAAAAGATATACCTGCCCCTAGGTTTACTGAATTATTGACAGTAGCCAAATTATGGAAGCAGCCCAAGCATCCATCAGTAAATGATGGATAGAGAAGATGTGATATTCTCTCAGCCATAAAAAAGAATGAAACCTTGCCATTTGCGACAATACAGCTGGAGCTAGAATGTATAATGCTAAGTGAAATTAGTCAGTCAGAAAACGATAAATGCCATAAAATTTCACTCATATGTAGAATTTAAGAAACAAAACAATGAACAAAGAAAAAAAGAAAGAAACCAACAAAACAAAATAAAACAAAAAACCCAGACCCTTAACTATAGAGAACAGATGTTTACCAGAGGGGAGATGGGTGGAGATAGATGAAATAGGTGAAGGGGATTAGGAATATACTCATTATGAGCTCTAAATAGAATTGTTGAATTGCTATATTGTACACCTGAAACTAATATAACATTGTATTAACTATATTGGAATTAAGATAAAAAATATAAAAAATATTTAAAAGTTATTTTTAATTGAAGTATAGTTGATGTAATATATTAGTTTTAGGTAATTAACACAATGATTTGACAATTATATACATTATAAAATGCTCATCATAGTAAGTATAGTTATCATCTGTTGCCATTCAAAGTAAATAATATTACTGATTATATTTCCTATGCAGCACTTTTTGTTCCCATGACTTATTTATTTTATATTTGGAAGTTTGGATCTCTTAATCTCCTTCACCTACTTCTCCAGTCTCCCCACTGCCAAAGGAAGTTTGTTCTCTGTATCTGAGTCTGTTTCTGTTTCTTTTTGTTTTTTAGATTTCACTCGTTAGTGAAATACACAGTGTTTGTCTTCTTTGTCTTACTTATTTCACTTAGCATAATGCCCTCAAGGTCCATCCATGTTGTCATCAATGGCAAGACCTCATTCTTTTTTTTTTATGGCTAATATTCCATTATATATGTATAGCACATCTTCTTTATCCATTCATCTATCAATGGTCGCTTAGGTTGCTTCTGTATCTTGGCTATTGTCCATAATGTAGCAATAAACATAGGGGTGCATGTATCTTTCCAAATTAGCGTTTTGATTTTCTGCCTGTATACTCAGAGGGGAAATTACTGTATTGTATAACAGTTCTATTTTTAATTTTTTGAGAAGCCTTCATACTGTTTTCCATGGTGGATGCACCAATCTACAGTCCCACCAACACCTCTTTTCTCCACATAGTCACCAACACCTGTTATTACTTGTTGTTTTGATACTAGCCATTCTGATTAGTGTGAGGTTCTGACAGTTTGTTTTAAATTATTCCCTTTGGAGAGCTTGGACCCGGGTGCATTTTACCCAGTGGAATGCAACACCCGCATTGCATTTACCCCAAAGGAACACCCACCTTGCACACCCCACCTGGTCCTTAGAACCGCAAGGTTTGATTCTGGCTGACACCAAAAAAAAAGGGGATTTAATGGGAGATGTGGTCATGGAGGGTAGGAGAGTAGGAAAGAACAGGGAACAGAGAGATCACAGAATCCACAGGATCTGCTCCTTGGAAATGGTCAGGATCCATAGGCACCTCAAAGAGTCAAGAAACAAGAAGGTGCGTAACTATTTTATAACTAGCACAGCCTGGTGGGACTTTGCCCATTCCCCGCTTTGTTCAATGATCTTCACCCTCCAGAGGTGGATCCATTATATGTAACACAAATGCATTCTGTTGTCACTTAAGAAATGTCCCTTTCCTAGACTAATTAAAGGTCACCCCTCTCTTCTTTTCCAAAATCAATCTATGTACAGAACACATTTCCTGGTCAGAGTGGTTCTATTTTGAGGAATAGAAGCAGAGAAGCTGTAGTTTTTGCAGGGAGAGAATCCTCTTTCTCCATTGACGTGAAGCTGGGTCAAGCAGGAGAGGGCTGCAGGGGAATCTGCCTCTTCCCCTCATGGCACCACCTCTGGGAGCAAACCCCAGACTGCGGTAGACTTTGGGGGCCTGGAAGGAGCAGCTCAGGCTCACTTGGAACCTTCCTTGCCGTTCAACAATTTGGTCTGGAGCCTGCTGATTTGGGTTCTTGTTTTGCTTGTGATTTTTCTTTTCTAGGAAAGAACTCCCAGCAAAGGAGAAAGCGTGAATATTACCTTTGTTTGGATATGGTATATTTCAGTGAAAAGTACAGGATTTCATCTTCCTTTTGCTCCTTTGGTTCCCTCAGCTCTGGAACAGCCTCTGCCAGTTTCAGACCTTCCAGAATAGCTGAGCATTGGGCACCCCAGTGTGGGACTCCAAGAAACAGCTCTGTCACAGTTTGCTGCTGCAGGGGTTTTCCTGAGGTTTACCTTTTGAAATTCCACTTTTCAACTGAGCAATATAATATTTGAGCAGAAAGAAGATTTTAGAAATTGCCAAATAGAATATCCACTTCATAGACATGGAGAGACCCAGAAGGATTAGAACATTTGGTCAGGGTCACATGCTGAGTGATTCTCAAAGCAGGACTTGAAACCTAGATCCCCAAATTCCCACCTTAGTGGTTTTCATGTTCAAACAATGACATTCAGTTTTGTTCCCCTTCTTGTTCACTGGATCATTTTTCTCTAAACTTTTTTTTTTAAGATTTTATTTAGGGGCGCCTGGGTGGCTCAGTTGGTTGGGCAACTGCCTTTGGCTCAGGTCATGATCCCGGAAGCCTGCTTCTCCCTCTCTCACTCTCCCTGCTTGTGTTCCCTCTCTGGCTGTGTTTCTCTCTGTCAAATAAATAAAATCTTAAAAAAAAAAAGATTTTATTTATTTGAGAGAGAGGGCGAGCAAGTGAGTGTGGAGAGGAAGAGAGAGAGAGGGACACCCAGATTGTGCTCTGATCATGCAGCCCCACTCAGGGCTCAAGCCCAGGACCCTGAGATCATGACCTCAGCCAAAATCAAGGGTCGGCCACTTACCCAACTGAGTCAAACTTTTTTTTTTTCGGTTAATCCTATGTGCCTCTTGCTATTTCAGACAGCAGACAGCCTACTCTCTTTGAGGTGTTGCTCATTATTAGCTACATTTGATGGCGTCTCTGATTTTATTGAAGCCCTATCCCTCCTACCTAGAACTTTTTTAAAACAACAACCAAATGTACTAAAAAATGAGTTTCCTTTTTGGTTAGTTTGCTTTTTATTCTAGCTCTGATTGGAAACTGCACAATTTCAGCTGCACTTCCAGGGAAGTTTGTCTCCCCATCTACTGAAACAGGTAAAGCATGCTGGGTGCACAGTGGCATGTCAGTGTCTTTGCCACATGCCCTCTGAAGGTCAAGGGCAAGTGTCAAGGGCTTCATGAAATGGTTGAAGGTCAGGCTGCCAACTGGCGACTTGCCTGAAGCTTCTCCCTTCCACTTGCTTACATTTCAGGGGTGTCCCTGATCACAAGAGTGGGTCAGCACTGCGCTGGTCGAATTTTCTTCCACTACGAATTCAGGGAAGCGAATAGAAGGCACAAAGTGTAGGGTCCCCCGTCAAAGGCTAATAATTTGGGTGGCGTCCCCGTTAGGAGATTGGGTTTTACTGAGAGTTACAAGGTGACCATCACGTGGGCTTGGCCTAACAATGGCTTTCTTGCCTGGCTGCTGGACCCTAAGGTATTAGGCTGCTGAGTGGCCCGGGACTGGGGCTTGCCGGGCTGGCTCCTGGGATATGGAGGTGTATGAGAAACTAGGTGAAAGCCTAATGAATGGATTTCAGGAATTTCCAGGAATATTCAATATGCCACTTTTTGTTGAAAAATGAATAAATATATGGGAATGGGAATGAATGAAGCACTTAGTGAGCATTTCTCCATTGGCAGAGAGATGTAGTGTACGTGTGCTCGGAGCCTTTGGGAAATACAGAAACAAGGAATGCTTTGTGAAGAACTGAGAACACATTGGGATGTTTTCTGTGTATCACACAAGCCTCCGCATCATCACTCTGAATTCAACACATAGATTGTTTTATTTTGGGATTTCCTTTTTTTTTTTTTTTTTTAAAGCTCAACATAGCCCTTTGACTTGATTTTAGACCTCAATTTCATGGCCAAAGCATACATCCTGGAGGAATAGTTACCTTTTCTTTACTTAAAACAAGGACAACAACCGTATACCAGCTGAATGTTGCATTTATAAAGTGACATTCCCACATCTGCCTTGTGGATTTCTTTCTTAGTCAAGTGGTTATGAAGAAGGGGAAGATAAAAACGAAAAGAAATAAGAGTAATTTAAGCAAAGAATAACTTCTTTTTTTATTAGGTTTAACTTGAAACCAGGTATCATATTTATATAAATACTGTGGAAAATATTTAACCTATTCACAAAGGTTAAATAACTAACTGATAAGCTTTGTAGGGGAAGTATGTTTAAAGGCTCCCATTAAACTCGAACCCTGCCAGGCAATTTATCAAATTTTCAAATGCATAACCATTAGGAAACAGGAAAGAAGTCTGAGGAACAGAAAGAATTCCTGATGAACAAACACAGTTGCTCATTGTAGAAATTGTTGTTACTTTATATATTAGAGGGCGCAAAGTGAGTCAAAAAGTCAAAATAACAGGATTTAGACGAAAGCCTTAAATGATGCAATTTAGTCTTCAGTAAAAGCTAAGATAAATTACTGTGGCCACTGGCTGGAAGAAATCAAAGGGGCAAGATATTTTAGCTGGTTCTCTTCCTCTATAAATAGTACATGAAATGATTAGAGTAACAGGGTTGAGAGTTCTGGGGATGCAAACACAACATCTGGGAGACCAGAAAGAACTGTTTATAAGAATAAAAATTAGGCAATGATACATTTCTAGGTTTCTTCCTTGACTAGAATGGCTATATAATTAATCCTCCAACCAGGACACTTGGAAGTGGAGGTAGACAGCTGTAGAGACTGTCATGACAGCAGGTAACCCCAGGTCTATCATGGGGGATCTAGCCCATGTGGTCACCCTGTCTTTGAACACAAAGAATTAAGTAGGCCATCATCTTTCAGTTTTGTTTCTTTCGTGGGGACTGGGGTTCTCATGAACACTTTTTTTTTTTTTTTTAAGATTTTATTTATTTGACAGAGAGAAGCACAGTGAGAGAGGGAACACAAGCAGGGGGAGTGAGAGAGGGAGAAGCAGGCTTCCCGCCGAGCAGGGGGCCCAATGTGGGACTCGATCCCGGGTCTCCGGGATCATGACCTGAGCCGAAGGCAATTGCTTAACCAACTGAGTCACCCAGGCGCCCCTCTCATGAACACTTTTAAGGATTTGTGTTATTTCTGCTGTAATAAAGAAAAAATATGCTCATAAAAATCATCAGACAGGGGCATCTGAATGGCTTGGTTAAGTGACTGCTTTCGGCTCAGGTCATGATCCTGGAATGCCGGGATCGAGCCCGCATTGGGCTCCATGCTTAGCGGGAAGCCTGCTTCTCCCTCTCTCATTCCCTCTGCTTATGTTCCCCCTCTAGCTGTGTTTCTCTCTGTCAAATAAATAAATAAAATCTTAAAAAAAATCATCAGACAAAATGTGTAACTAAAAAGTGAAAATCCCACACACATTTGTTCTTTCATCAGGAAGTGTAAGATCACATACAAGTC
Source organism: Spilogale gracilis (assembly GCA_004023965.1). Taxonomy (NCBI): domain Eukaryota; kingdom Metazoa; phylum Chordata; class Mammalia; order Carnivora; family Mephitidae; genus Spilogale; species Spilogale gracilis. The sequence continues at coordinate 107,404 of PITA01000610.1, forward strand.
CATTACCTAGAGGCATCCATTATTGCCCTTGGGTTATCTGCCAATTAAATTTTTATTATTCCGATTATATATATGTATAGTTATATAATCATACTAGAGCAGTTGTTTAATAACCTGAGCTTGGTCACTCTAATATTGTCAAGTTATTAATATTATCAATATTGTAAATCTCCTTTCATTCAATAAATATTCTTTTTAGTGACTGCACAGTTTTCTATTAGTTCAAAAAGTACTCTAATTTATTTAACCAGTCCCCTATTTATGATGTTTGTTTCCAATATAATATAAGCATTATATTAAATGCTTGGGATATGGATATTTTTAAAAATATTTGACTATTTCCTTAGGATTAATTCCTAGAAGTGAAATTGGTGGATTCCAACATGTGTGTATATATATATATATGCATGTATATAAATATATATATACATATATATGTTTTTTTCAACTGCCAATAATCAATTTTCTCATTAAAGGTTTTATAAATTTTCCTGTCCATCTATAGGGCATGAGGATTCCTGTTTTATCATATCAGGGCTAATATTAGATAGATAGTAATAATTAAAATTTTTTTTTGCCAATCTGGAAGGAACAAAAGAGCATTTGGATTTAATATCCATTTCTGTGATTGTTAGTGAAGTGAAACATCTTTTTAAATGTTTATTGGACATTAGTATTTCTTTTTATTATTTTTAAGATTGGCTTATTCATTTTTGAGAAGGAGAGGCATGTGAATGGGGTGGGGAGGGGCAGAAGGAGAGGAAGAGAGAGAATCACAAGCAGACTCCCCACTCAGCTTGGAGCCTGATGTAGGGTTCAGTCTCATAACCCCAAGATCATGACCCTGAGATCATGGCTTGAGCCAAAATCAAAAACCAGATGCTCAACCAACTGAGCCACCCAGGCACCTCTAATAAGAAATTAGCATTTCTTGGGGTGGCTGGGTGGCTCAGTTGGTTAAGCATCTGCCTTCAGTTCAGGTTGTAATCTCAGGGTCCTGGGATGGAGCCCTGCTATGGGGCTCCCCGCTCGGTGGGAAGTCTATTTGTGCCTCTCCTCTGCCCCTCCGCCCTGCCCATGCTGTTCTCTCCTTCTCTCACACAAATAAATAGAATCTTTAGAAAAATTAGTATTTCTTATGTGAGTTTTTTGTACCATCCTATCGGAATCTCAGACTTCAACAGACCTCAAAAAGGAAAACACATATTACAGCCCTCTGTGTCAGCTCTGATTTTATTTATTTTTTATTTTGAGTCAGCTCTTAATCTTACATTCTGTTGTCAGCATTACTCTTCATTCTGCTGCCAGGATATAGACGTCAGAAATGGATTTTACTTCTCTCCACTTCTCTAGCCACTCTCACACTGGGTCTGATTTATTTCATTTCCACCGTGTTTCTCCTACAGGTTCCTCTTTTTCACTTCCTTACCTACTGATCTAGTGGAACATTCTCTTGCTTTATTTTAGAAGGCTCGTAACTGGTAACAAAAGGCCAGAGAAGCTGATGCCTGCTGGAGATGGACCTGAGGCTAGAGTTCAAGTTTCCCAAGTCCCATAAAAGTCATTACTATATCCCTTGCTGGACTATTACTTATTGGTCTTTGTATCTGGTGCCTGACACATAATAGGAACTTGATAAACAAAGAATGAAATTATTTTTCTCATCTCCTCTCTCCTGTCCAATGAATCTTCAATGCTGTTTGCAGAGTTAACTCTCCAAAATACAAATATGATTGTGACACTTTTCTTTTAAGAATTGCTGCTCATGTCCCATTGACTATAGCAGGGTTCCTCCATCTCAGTACTGTTGACATTTGGTCCAGATAGTTGTTTGAATGTGGGGACTGTTCCGTGCATTGTAGGACTATCGATGTTAGCAGGAGCCCCCGCTCTTAGGGTAATAACCAAAACAAGTCTCCAGACATTGACAAATATTCCTGGTAGGATGGGGGTGATGGGCAAAATATCCACTGGTTCAGAAGCACTGGCCTGTGGGAAAAAGTCAAAACTCAGCATGTCGCTCTTGCTCTGCTACCTTTCCAGCTTCATTTTGGCCTCAAATGTGCCCTCTACCTTAGCACCCATGTGGCTTCTCATGTGCTGTGCCTTCAGCGCTTTATTCATAACAAAGGCTGACCGCCACTTTGAATATGCAAAAAAAAAAAAAAAAAAGAGGGGTTTGTTTTGGCTCACCTAACAGCACAGTATGGCTGAACAGGTCTGTGACCAACCTTTCAAGAAACTAGACCGGTCCAGGATCCACCATCTTCCGTCTATAGCTTCCAGGATGGCCCTCGGGATCACCTCCGTTGTTCTACCTGATGAAAAGAGAAAAGAGCATGGAGGAGCACACGGGGAGAGGAGATTTTTATGGTCAGGACTGAAAGTGAGGTACATCCCTTCCACTCTCATCCTGTTGGCTGGACCTCAGTCACATGGTTACAGTAGATTGCAAGGGAGGCTGGGAAATGTAGTCCAGCTGTGTGCTTAAGGAAAAAAGCAGATCACGAATATGCATGATTAGCTAGCACTCCTTGCTACAACAGCTTTCAGTTCAGCAGAATTCCGGTTATCCTTTAAGGCCTGGCTCAAATGTCACTCATAGAATTATAAATTCTGATCTTTCCATTATAACCATTTTTATGCCCCTTGTTCATACTATTGTACATTATGATATGATTAGTATGGCATAAAATATATTTTTTAAAGATTTTATTTATTTATTTGACAGAGAGCTAGATCACAGGTAGGCAGTGAGGCAGGAAGAGAGAGGGTGAAGCAGGCTCCCCGCTGAGCAGAGAGCCCAATGTGGGGCTTGATCCCAGGACCCTGAGATCATGACCCCAGCTGAAAGCAGAGGCTTTAACCCACTGAGCCACCCAGGTGCCCCTGGCATAAAAATAATTTTAAAAATCATTACTATATATGATAGTTCCCAGCGTGTGGTGGATATATATTTGTTAAAAAAACCAAATCGGTAATATTTGATTATGGGAATGTATCATGAGAATGTCCAAGTTTTCACTGAAGTTTTGTTGTTATTGTTGTTGTTTATATTTGCATTTTGACCTCTGTCCTAGGAATCTGCACTAAAGATGAGACAAGGCCATTCCCAATTTCTTGCAGGACAAATAGCATCATAGGGGGCCCAGGAAAAATGGAATGGGAATCTTTTCTTTCCTGGACACCAGATCTAATTCCTCCAATAGTCATCTGTCCCATCCCTGTGCTATCCACAGATGATCTCTCTACAGGCTTTTCCAAGTTCTCTCCAACCCATTCTAGCCCACCCTTCATCTTCCCACAAGAGATCTGCCTTTAAAAAGGGGTGATTGTCAATCCTGAAGAATCATTGACTGTTTAGTTATATTAGGAAAGAATTTTGGGTCCTGATTCTGAAAAAAAGGCCGCTATGTTGGCAGTGGTGTTGTTTCATCTACACTTGTACATTTCCCCGGTGCACGAAAGGAAGAGCTGATGGGAGACCTATGCCTACTACCTATAAATTCTAGAGAAGTGTTTTTATTATTATTATTATTATTATTATTATTATTATTATTACAGATGGGAATTTTGTACCTTAGAAGCAAACAGTCTTCTTTAGAATCCTGACTATATAATTGCCAAGGTAAACAGGAGTCAAGCCTTCTGTGCCTTTGATGCCTGTTGTTCTTATGAACTAAGATGGGTAAGAATGAACGCCCTTCTGCAATGAATGTTCGGGGGATTTCAGCACGAAGGCTCTAACTAGCCCAGGATTTCCTTTTTGAGGCCATGCAGAATCTGGTCCAAAAACATGAACACAAGAGGAATATTTCTGGTCATTTTTCTCAAATCCATCAGAGGATTCCCACTGAAATTTCTGACAAACTTTGCCTATGCAGTGCTCTGCCCGACAAGGGAGCGTTTATGTAAAATGTTTTTTTTCCCCCCCTCCCCTTATTACTTTGACAATTCCAGCCCTCACTTTCTCCTCTGCTCGGATCGACATCTGAGAAGGGAGACCACAACTGCATACCATTTTATAGAGCTGCCTGATTAAAACCAGCTCTCCCTATAGGTCCCATCATGTATGAGACACACGGTTTTTGTCGAGAGACCAGCTACTACCAGAAAGAGTTTTGATGCTATTGCTAGTAAGAAATTAGTAACTAGATCCTCGGTCTGTTTTAAGCCAACTTTATAATTATACTGTTTCAGTGGTAAACCAGACCCTTGAGCCAAGCGTAATTTAGAAATTCTAGATCTGTATTACTTTCCTCCCGTCTTAAATGTTCATCTTTGCTGCCTCGCCGTCGTCTTCTTTCAAACATATAATTTTCTTCCATTCCTTCCTCACCCCTGGCTCCTTGTTTATGTGACCCCTGTCACAAATGGACAAAGGCATCTTGGTCCCCCGCGTCCTGGGACAGCATGGGCAACAAGCAAGGCTGTGTAAGTACAAATCCAGGTCTGGAACGTGTCGCCACTGTGTGATGGCATCAACGGGCAGGCTCACTGGTGTGCCCCAGGGACCAGAGCCTTAGTCTGGGCTCCAGCTTGCTTAACTTTTTCTTCCTTAGACCAGAACCACCCTGGAGATTACTTTCTCCAGCTCTTGAGCTCTTCCTGATTCTGTAAACTTTTTGGTCCTCAGAGCTCTTGTGATATGGAAAGATTTATTAAATACTAAAAATGAAAACCAGGGCTTCCTTGGGGGAAAATTTCAGAGTCTCACTTGCCTTTTTACATCACGTGCCCTCTCCTGATTTTCTTTCTTCACCTTCCCCTTATTTTATTTTCCTGGTGCAGTTGTTCTTCTGCTCTTTCAAACTATACTTTGGGACGATTTAAAAAAATCTCTTAAGTATACCTTGAAAGCCTACATTTTCATTTAGGCTGAAAGTCATCCAAACCATATGCATTTCAGTTGAACACTCCTCCCGCTGGCCTCTCTCTGCCAGAGACCCCCTCCACCACCATTTTTTAAATACCTGACCAAATTTCTACAGAACACGGCTGAAATGATACCAATCCCAGATCTCTAAGGGATCACCGGCACCAACTTCTGGAACTTCGTTCACACAGCTCGCTGGCGGGAGTTGCTCCTCTGTACTGAGCTTGATAGCATTTTCCCTCCAGAATTGTTCTTTTCTTGGTTTCTCCCTTTTTCGTTTCTCTCTCAGGAGCACTAATCCTCTGTGGGGTAATCAGGCTGGAGGGATAAGACCTGCACGCCACTCTTGACATGGAAGAGCAGCCAAAGTCTCCCCTAAAGACAGCTGCTCTCCATTTCAGGAGTCTCAACATTGTGGCTGTGTGCATTGTCTTTTCTTTTTATTTGACAGAGAGAAACACAGCCAGAGAGGGAACACAAGCAGGAGGAGTGAGAGAGGGAGAAGCAGGCTTCCCGCCAAGCAGGGAGCCCGATCGGGGGCTCGATTCCGGGACTCGGGATCATGACCTGAGCCGAAGGCAGACGCTTAATGACTGAACTACCCAGGCGCCTCTATGCATTGTCTTTTCACCTCCAGGTTTGGTCTTAGCCCGAGCTAAAACAGAACTAGCCGTTTTATTTACCAGGCCCTCGAGGGCTGCAGCGTGGGTCCCCTCAGCGGCAAGCCAGGCAAGCCCTCCGTGCAGTGTCCCGCTGCACAGATGGCATGGGGGTCCCCGTGAGCCACGCCCCTTCCCCCACCCAGGGAAGAAATGAAGGCAACTCCACGAAGGTCCACTGGTGAGGAAAATTGGCTGATTGAGTTACGACTAAATGGCTTTTCAAGTTTTCTCATTGTCCGGAGAGAAGGGAGCGAGTTCTGTAGATTGTCAGAGCCTGCTCCCTTGCCCACAGATAATCCAAATCCGCAGGAATCCTGTGAATGGGGAGCCTCCGAGGCCATACCTTGGAAACAAACCACAGGGCCTCACTCAGCAGGGCTGGCCCTTGGTGCCGAATGCAACCCATTCTTGCCTGTTTTAAGTGAAAACATCCCAGGATGGGAACCGGCATTCTCAGAGTGGAATGCTTTGTAGTTAGTTGTACTTGGGGGAAGCATGGCCTGTTCCTAAATGAGAATGCTACTTAAAAGTCCACCCCTTTCTGCTCCCAGACTGCAGCTCCTCAGGGAGCCCAGTGATAAAGATCGCTGATATTTTCCCTCTAAGTAAGGGAATCAAAGGGAAGCTTTGCTATCTGCCTTGTCTGGATGCCAAATTAGGTGGTGCATTTATTAACTCTTTGATGGCCTGAGTTACCAGGAGACTTACACAGAGATATACATATGAATTTATATACAGACACGCAGATGCATATAGTGGAAATATATAGGGAGGTTATAAACACATCATCTCCCTGTGTTATGCATACAAAAATGAACTCTCCTTGTGTATTTCCATCTGCCCCCATATTTCCCCTGGCTCCCCGATACCTGCGTGATCGCAGACACACTGTGTACCGTTCCTGCTTCTCCGCTGGGGCCTCTGGAAGATAAAGGAGTCAAAGGAGCTGGTGTTCTGGGTGGGGAGGTACTTCCCCTCTGTTCCATTCCCTCCCTCCGTTGGGCCTGTGGTCCGCTCTCCGTGCAAAATGATGGGCTAACATATTACAGCCACAACCCAGTTCCTCAGGTTATGTCGAATCCCAACGATCTATGATTCTAATACTGTTTAAACATTCCATCTGGAAGTTACTGGTGGTGGGAGGGGGCAAACAGCCACCGAGCAGCCAGCATGCACATGCTGAGGCACTCAGTCCTGTGCAGAACAACTCACCTAGCTTCAGAATCAAGGCCCCGTCTTGCTCTCTTCCATGGCAGCCTTGGTGGGCCCACGAAGCTGAAGGCCAGGGACAGCGTTAATCTAGCTTGACTGCAGTGAGACTTCTGACTCAGTCTCGAGCAACACACCTACGCTAAACCTTGGTAGAGGTCCTTTCGCCTCAGACCCAGATGGCAAATTGACCCATGTTCTGATACATGGTGCGCTTGGCCACCAGTGTGAGCCTCTCCCATGCCATTCTCTTCTTTAAAAACCTGAAATAGCTTCTCAGTTGCCTTCTAGATGATTCCCTCAGCTTGGCATTCAGGCTTCACTGAATTTTCAGCTTTTCCTTCCATCTTTATTTCTGGTTTAGGAGTCTCCCAGAGAAGATCCATCTCTTGAACAAGAGGAGTCTTCTAATTGCTTTATGCCTTCCTGGGGCACCCACACCCCACCCCACATTCACTCTTGTCCCAGCGCTGCTGTGGGGCAAGCCTGGAATGTGTCCTGATGCAAAGCCAACGTCCCTTCCCCACAGCCTAATCCTTCCTGTCAAGCCCACATCTGGATTTGCCTCCTCTCTCTCTCTCTCTTTTTTTAAAGATTTTATTTATTTATTTGACAGAGAGAGAGAGAGATTACAAGTAGGCAGAGAGGCAGGCAGAGAGAGATGAGGAAGCAGGGTCCCTGCTGAGCAGAGAGCCTGATGTGGGCCTCGATCCCAGGACCCTGAGATCATGCCCTGAGCTGAAGGCAGAGGCTTTAACCCCCTGAGCCACCCAGGTGCCCGTGGATTTGCCTCTTCTCTTGATGTCTCCCCAATGGGTCCATGGTGGAGGGAACCCACCTTCCTCTGACTCTCCATGTCACTGGTAGTCTGCATGACATTGTCCTGTCTTTGTCCCCACTAGCCCAGTCCCTTGGGAGAGACAGCTGGAGGAGTCTCATAGATTTGAGTGTGTCTGAGGAGCCCAAGGGGGCAGTGAAAGGCTGGATGCCAAGACGGTTGGGAGTTTGGGAGGAGAGGTACCTCATTGGAAGGAGACAGAGTAGAAGGTAATTTCATGAATCTAAGTATTGTTAAGTATCAAGTCTGCATGTCCAGTTACAGAGCAATGCCTGCCAGGGCAGGGGTTAAACGTCCTTGACTCTGTGTCTTTAAGTTTCACAGAATCTCGGACTGAAGATAGAAGTTTGAAAACATGACTCCCCTCTTCCAACCCCCCTTACCACTCCCCCACCCCCCACGCTGCCCACCATGATCGATTATAGCCAAACACTTTGGCTTTTGAGATAAGTCAGGCAGATAGTTGACTTGATAAAGTGAGAATTTTTAAAAAGTAAATTATAAACACTGTATTTAGAAACCAATTTCATAATCCCATGAAAATTTTCCTGTGTTTCTCTTAATCAAGCTAGGAAATGACAGCAATATTACATTTGCTTGGTTCATAGATCTTGTATGAACATACGGTTATTTATAGAATTTGTTTTAAAAACAGATAATAGATGTGGCAGGACTTTGATAGAGTTAAGAAGTCTCAAAAGGAGAGAGATTTTTATTACCATGAATCACTTTTCTTTCTTTCTCTTTCTCTCTCCCTTTCTTTTTCTTTCTTTTCTTTCTTTCCTTCCTTCCTTTCCTTTCCCTTCCTTCCTCCCTCCCTCCCTTCTCTCTCTCTCTTTCTTTCTCTCTCTCTCTCTTTCTTTCTTTCTTTCTCCCTAGATTTTATTTATTCATCTGACAGAAACACAGCCAGAGAGGGGACACAAGTAGGGGGAGTGAGAGGGGGAGAAGCAGGCTTCCTGTTGAGCAGGGAGCCCGATGTGGGTTGGGGGGGGTGCTCAATCCTGGGACTCTGGATCAGGAACTGAGCTGAAGGCAGATGCTTAACAACTGAGCCACCCAGGTGCCCTAGTAATCACTTTTCTGACCCGGGTTTTCTCTCACTTAACCATTAGGTAAATGGCAGATCCCCCAAGTGCAGGGTAGTTGGGGTGCCCTAAGTGACTCTCTGTGGCCCTGACTCTACTTGTCTCCAGACAAGACTCAGCCAACTCAGTCTTCCATCCCTGACAGGGGGCCTCCTGACTCATCTTCCACTGGAGTCCTGGGTAAGGCTTTTCTCTATGTACATCACTGCCTCCTTTTATAAGGACCTTGATTTTGGGACAAAGAAAATCAACAGCAATTTTGGAGAAACAAAGGAAGTGGGAGAGGGAAGCTAAGCTATTTGGGAGGGGGGGAAGTGATTCTAAAATCATGACTCTCAGGGCACCTGAGTGGCTTAGTCGTTAAGTGTCTGCCTTCGGCTCAGGTCAAGATCCAAGGGTCCTGGGATCAAGCCCAGCATTGGGCTCCATGCTCGACGGGAAGCCTGCTTCTCCCTCTCTCACTCCCCCTGCTTGTGTTCCCTCTCTTGCTGTGTCTCCTTCTGTCAAATAAACAAAATCTTTAAAAAAAGAAATGAAAAGAAAAGAAGACTTCATAAATTTAATTATTTTGGAAATGATTTTTTCCTTCTTGTACAATTTTTAGGGGATTTTTTACACACACAGAGTCAGGGAGATGATTAAACAGGAAAGAAAAGATTGACTTTTATTGCTCTCTGGTTTAAAGTTAAAAACATTTTTTTCTTTATATTTCGACTTCTTCCTTTTTCCCCTTAGAACTGCATCAAGCTATTTTTAGGAGGGATAGGTGGTTGATTTTGTGGGGGGAGATGATGAAAAGCATGACATCACCATGCTATTTTGGTAGAATGAGAGCACTTTGCCAGGTTAGGTCGGCTTAGGTTTGCTTCTCTGTATTTAGGCTGAATTGCGTCTTTTTCTAATTTGGTTGCAGCTCTTCACTGGAGACGGGAAGGATAATATTTATTCAAAGCTAATTTGTAAACTTCGTTTTCAGTTTTAGGTCGGGAATCTGAACTGCCACTCTTTTCTCTCAGACGGCAACCCTGAGGCCAGCGGAGCATTGCCAAGGGGATTGGGGCTCTGGGCTTCTTCTAGGGGCTCTGTTCTCCCCCACCCCAAAGACCTGTTCTATTTTAGATCAGCTGTGGCTATCAGTTTGGAAAGCAAATCCTTCACCTGCACTTTTTTGTTGCTGATAAGGGCTCTGCGGATAGCAAGAGGGTAACTTACTCATTTATTCACTGTGGAAACTTCTCCTCACGCATGCGTGTGTGTGTGTGTGTGTGTGTGTGTGTTACTGTCAGCGACTCCTAATCCAGCCCCCCTCCCCAGAGGTTTTGAAATGTTCCCTCTGAATGTTTAGTATGTTTATAACATTTCTTAAATGGAACTCCTCACTCCTAATAAACAGTCCAAGTTTGTAAAGGAGTCACCCCCCTCCCGAACCTTCCATCCCTGGAGACACACACACACCTTTGCGCAGACGATATCAATGGCTGCCCCAGTATGTCTGTTCTGATGTTTTCAAAATGAACTCCAATATTGTTTTATTGTTCAAGGAGGCATTTTACTCTGATGTTTCTAACCTATTTATGGGTCCCTGATAGATGGTTATTTTTTTGGCAGGCTTCAGATAAGCCTGGGTCAAGGGAAACAGCTTGTACTCGTCTTTTCAAGTCTAGCTCGTCTTTGCCATATCGTTTCATTATTTCCTTTCCTGTTATCTTCAAACATTCCCTCAGAGCAGAGCTTGACAAGAACAGGAAGGTTGGCAAAGGTCTGGCAAGGCGGTTGTTTTTCTTCGCGTTCTAACATGGACGCTCCCCTCCCCCCATCCTTTCTTCTTTATGACCCACTCTGGGGGCCCTCTCCAAAGCCCATGGAAAAAAAGTTAAGAACGCCTTCCCCTCTTTAAAGAAGGGTCTCTAAGAGGTTTCTAATCAGCTCACTGTCAGCCTGTTTCCTCTGATCAGCTTAAATAGGTCCACTTGAAGTTCACAGCTGCCAAAACCAGTGTTCAGATTGAAAGCATGGGAGCATTTGAGAAGCATTTATGAACTTCCACCCAAGATTATCCAGGAGGCTGAAAGCCGAGGGAGAACGCCTGGCCCACAAACCCTTTCTTCTTGATTAAATTAGCCTTTCCCACTAACAGGAGGCAGAATTCCCATTCTGCACGCTGATTTCTCTTCTCTTTCTATCCACTCCCCCCACCCATTAACATGTAAACTTGATTCCTGAGCCCGGCTTCTGTGACCAAGGGCCCCTGTAAGACCATCATAAACATCTTGGTACGAATGAACCTTTTAACCTCCCATGGATGGTTTTCTGTCTAACTTTATACATGAGCCAGCAAAGAAGGGAAGACAACGATCTCTGGCCAATGCAGACCTGTGGGGGGGCAGGAAGCTGATTTCGTGCTGTGTCTGCTCAGGTCCTTTACTGAGATTTTCCTGCTCTGTCTTCAGAAAAGAACAGCTTTGTTAACCATTAGCCACTGACAAGAGTGTGTCCATTTCAGCAAAATTAATAAGAGATAGCATTTTTCTTCCTTCTAAATGGCCCATGTCGGTAATTAACATCACCTTTCATTACTCAACTTGAAAGCAGCCTTCTCTGGCTCCCCTTGACCTTGCCCTGGCTTTGTCTGTGGCCTCCAGCCTGTGAGAGACCTAAATGCAGAAAAAACACACCAAGACCCTTGCCAAGGTGCCTTGAAAGAATCATTCAACAAATATTTATGTGCCTACTGTGTTGGGCTACCAGATTGAATGGGATGTAGACCCTTGTGGAAAGGAAGCTGGGAGAAAAGATGAAACAGGTCAGTTTAAAGCAGCCCCAGCTTAGCATAAACCAGTGATCACTGGACAGGACAGGAGCAGAGCTAGTGTGTGTGTGTGGGGGGGGGAGAAACAGGGGCTAATAAGGGACCCAGGGGGACGTTTTACAGAGAAGGTGACATTAAAATGTTGGGAGTTCACTGCCAAAGGGAATGTAAATGTTCAGATGATTTCCTTTTCTTTTCTTTTTCTTTCTTCCTTTCTCCTTTCTTTCTTTCTTTTTCAGAGAAAGGGGAAAGAGCACTTTCATAGAGAGAGAGAGAGATCATTTTTTTTTCACTTTGGTAGGTTACTTCCATGCATATTTAGCCAACAATGTGCTAGCCATTTTATTATTTTAAAAAAATATTTTACTCATTTTTCAATTGGATTGTTTTTTAAAGTACTTTATTTTTTAAGTGTCCCAAGATTGTTTATGCCCCACACCCAGTGCTCCATGCAATAGGTGCCCCTAATACCCACCACCAGGCTCTCCCACCCCCCCACCCTCCAAAACCCTCAGTTTGTTTCTGAGTCCAAAGTCTCTCATGTTTCATCTCCTTCCCTGATTTACCCCAATTCACATTTCCTTTCCTTCTCCTACTGTCCTCCATGTTACTCCTTATGCTGCACAAGTAAGTGAAACCATATGATAATTGACTTCCTCTGCTTGGTTTATTTCACTCAGCATAATCTCCTCCAGTCCCGCCCATGTTGCTACAAAAGTTGGGTATTCATCATTTCTGATGGAGGTGTAATATTCCATTGTATATATGGACCATATCTTCTTCTTCTTTTTTAAAAGGAGTTTATTTTTTTTTAAGACTTTATTTATTTATTTTACAGAGCGATCACAAGCAGGCAGAGAGGCAGGCACAGAGAGAGAGAGAGAGAGAGAGAGGAGGAAGAAGCAGGCTTCCTGGGGAACAGAGAGCCCAAAGTGGGCCTTGATTCCAGGACCCTGAGATCATGACCTTGAGCCGAAGGCAGAGGCTTTAACCCATTGAGCCACCCAGGTGCCTTGGACCATATCTTCTTATCCATTCATCTGTTGAAGGGCACCTTGGCTCTTTCCACAGTTTGGCGATTGTGGCCATTGCTGCTATGAACATTGGGGTACATATGGCCCTTCTTTTCACTACTTCTGCATCTTTGGGGTAAATACCCAGTAGTGCAAGTGCAGGGTCATAAGGTAGCTCTATTATTTATTTATTTATTTATTTATTTATTTATTTAGAGCTGAAAGGTCTCGCATTTATTACCAAACCAACCTACTGGTACAGAGGCATTGGTAGCAGAAGAATCATTTCCCTGATACAATGTGTCTATTGGCCAGGTAGGAAGGATGTTTACAGAGTGATAGGATAGAATAAATGATTTCCATGCAGCTTAATTAAATGTGTGTGCCGA
>PITA01000610.1:120387-168030 GCA_004023965.1 Spilogale gracilis
TGTGGCCATTGCTGCTATGAACATTGGGGTACATATGGCCCTTCTTTTCACTACTTCTGCATCTTTGGGGTAAATACCCAGTAGTGCAAGTGCAGGGTCATAAGGTAGCTCTATTATTTATTTATTTATTTATTTTTTTAGAGCTGAAAGGTCTCGCATTTATTACCAAACCAACCTACTGGTACAGAGGCATTGGTAGCAGAAGAATCATTTCCCTGATACAATGTGTCTATTGGCCAGGTAGGAAGGATGTTTACAGAGTGATAGGATAGAATAAATGATTTCCATGCAGCTTAATTAAATGTGTGTGCCGGTCAGGTGTGTCCTCCCATGATGTGTGACGCCTCAGAGACCCAGCTTGGTTCTCCTCCAGTGTCTCCTCTTGGAGTTGTACCTGATTTTATTACCAGTTTTCATCTGAATCCACTGGGGAATGGGACGATTCTGCTTTTGTTTCTTGGCCAGGAATCGCTTGATTCTGAAAGTCTTGTGAGAAGACATGGCCAGAAACAGGGAGCCACGCACAGCTGGATGGCGGGAAAAAAGAGAAAGTATTTTTTAATTTTTTAAGGAATCTCCACACAGTTTTCCCAAGTGGCTGCACCAACTTGCATTCCCACCAACAGTGTAAGAGAGTTCCCCTTTCTTCACAGCCTCTCCAACACTTGTTTCCTGTCAATTTTTAGGTGTTGACATTTTAAAAATGGCACTAGATCCTAGTTTAGCCAACTTCCCTAAATGTGTGTAAAATGTTTTCATTGTTTTCCCCCATCAGGCTTCTGCCCTCCCAAGGATTCTTGGTCACAGAGGTCAGAAATGTCACTTTGGAGTGAGTTAAGTTGGACTTTACATCATTCACAACTTTAGCCATGACCTCCATGTCGACAAGAGCCACCAAGAAAAACCCAAATGCTCTGTAAGAAGGGATGAACTGAAAACATTCTAATGGTAAGGATTTTTAACCATTTATGAAAAAAACAAAAATGGCATGTTCTCATTTTTGTGGAAGAGTGAAGATACACACTGAAAAGTATAGGCCAGAAGACTCAACATTTAAATGTAAACAGTCAGTTAAGAATATTAAAGGAGGAGTGCTGGAAAAGCAAGTGATTTGAATTTTTTCCTCCCCATGATTTTCAGCATTTTACAAAATGTGTAAGGGTACCCACATTGCTTATGTAGTCAGGTCCAATAGCATTAAAGAATAAAGATGCTGAGAGGGAAAGAAAAAAAGACTTCTTTATCAAGGTCAGAGTTTAAATAGAGCCGATTATGAAAATGCTGGGACGTTCTCCCCTCCCAAGCCACTTTGGGTGTCCTCAGATTTTAAAAAAAGAAAAAACATCTTACCCTGTAATCAGGAGTCTCCAAACACAGGAGTCTGTTTTAAGGAACAATGACAGTCATTCAGTAAACTCCACAGGAGAGCTCTCTTGGAGCTATTTGGGTTGAAAATTGGTTAGTTGGTTCTTTTAGAAATTTTTGTAGTGGAAGAATCTCTCTCTGTCTGTGATGAAATTTAGCTCTGCTAGGTTCCGGGTTCTGCATTATTCAAGGATCAGAAATCTATCGCATAGGTTGTGGTGATCACTTTTTTGGGGTGGGGTGGTGGTAAATCCTTCGTTATTGTCCTCTTGCACCAGCCCAGTGCTACAAAAACCTGAAGGCCAGTTATTTACCAGTGATGACTTTCGTGCATGCAAAAGAAACCTTTATTTTTATCTGTGATTTTGTAATTTTCTTTTACTCAAATGACATACATCAGATAAGCTCATTTATTTTACAATTGCTAGCAAGTGTGAAAAATATCTCCAATTGTGATGCAGTCATCTGCGGGTCCAGAGCAGAGGAAGTAGTTTCTGCTTTGATTCAAATGCCCGTCCCCGATCATTTGCAATAGAAAAGCTAAGTTTGGGGGGTGCGGGGTGTGGATGGCCGAGTGGAGACGCGGAAGGGAATGCAGAGAAATGGAAAAATGCAAACCTGTAGCTCAGGTTGAAATCGGGCCCCCAGCTTCTTTCAGCATTTTCTGTCTCTCGTAGGCTTCACAATATGAAAGTCCGCTGAATGACAGCAACCACCCCCTGCGGGAACCCTTCCCCCGGATTGGAATTGTTTTTTAACGTCTGAGTCACTCAAAACTGTGGGGCCCAAACACATAAACAGAGTGAGAAAAAGCTGTTTGCTGTGAGCATGCAGCTTTTGAAAACTGTTTTGGGCCTTGAGAGAAGGTTCCTCCCACTTTTCTCCTTTCAAACACCCAGAAAAATGAAAAAATAACAACAAACGACTCAAGAAAATACTATCTTCATGATGAAAGGATTCAGGGCTCTCTGTCCTTTGTGGCTAGATGAGAACTTGGCTGCTGACCGGGAAGCCAGAGGTACTTTGAGGCAGCAGGAGCAGCCCCAGACCGAAGGCCTGGTAGTCAGGACAGAGCAGCTTGGTCTTCCTGAATCTGGGCTGGGTGGCGGGGGAGGGGGCACCTGAGACTGGGGGGCTGGGGGGCACAGAGCTGACTGACTTGTCCTTGGGAGTCTCAGGAGTTTGAAGGAAAGATCCCCATGAAAACTGTTTATAGTGACTACTGTTCTTGATGCTGAGAAATATGTTCTCTTCTTTCCTTGCCTTGCTTCCCAGATCAAGCAACTTTATAGGAAACACACATTCAAAACATGAACAAAAGCAAACACTGGGTTGGGTAGGTGGGGAGGAGAGGACTAGGGATAATGGACACTTGCTGCGGTTGACCAAGCATGTTAACTCTGAACTTCCTGGCATCAAATGCATTAGAAGGGCGGGCTGGAGCAGAATATATGCCCTTGCATATTTTTGGTTCTTTGTGAGGAAAAAAGCACATGAGCACAGGGAAAAGCAAAGCCTTTTCTACCACTCGGTAGTGAAGAAATTTCCACTGTCTGACTTTATATAGAAGGCACTAGAAATGTGCTCAATAGGTTTTCTTTTTTAAGCCCTTTGCTTTTTCTTTGAGCTTTTTGGCCCATGTATCCATCCAACCTGGGCCATTAAAATTTATTCACTGATATTTCACCCTGTAGCTTCTCTTATAAAGATTAATAATACTGTTAAATTCATTAAACAGGGAAGCCATTAGGCAGAGGTGGTTCTGATATCTTCATAGTCTATGGAAGCAAAACCAAAACCTAAGCTTGTAAATACTTCAAGGTTAAGAGAAGGAAGGCTGAGGACAACCAATCACAAATAACCAACTATGGCTTTTCCAAATAAGGCAAACGCTTCAACTATAGCCAATTTGTTTTTTGACTGGGCTTCCATCTGTATAAGTCTTTCCCTGATCCTGCCAGTGGGTCATTCCTGACCACTTCTGGTTTGGCTTGGCCTGATTCGAGTCAATTTCTGCAAAAATTAGCTCTTAAAATTTTTAAAATATACCTCAGTTTATCTTTAAACAGCATAAAAATCAGTGGTTTGTCTGTACATCTCCATGAGGATTGCACAGTGTCCCAGAGTGATCATTTAACAAGAATTGCTGGTGCATGGATGAAAGATTAGTGATCTGACGTGACTCCAACACATAATTAGGAAATGGCACGAATACATCTTAATGACAGTGGTAAAAGAATCTAGAAAAAACCCCTAATATGAAGAACACCATAACATCTTATTGTAGGACAAAAGAAAACCTGAATAAAAAGACACATACCCTGTTGGATAGTAGACTCAAAATTATGAAGGCGTCAGTTCTTCCTTAAGTAATCTAGTCATTCAATGCAATTCTCAGAAAGATTACAAGGGGATATTTCATAAAACTTGACAAGTCAATGTACAAGTTCATGTCAAATAGAAGATGCACAGATGAATCAGAAAATTATTAGAAACAAGCTAACAGAGACAGATTTACTTACCTTATATCAAACATATTTTAAAATGGTGGTAAAGTAGTGTGTTCGTAACTCAAGAACAGAGAAATAGATCAATGGAATGAGTCTATACATGAATGCATGTACTGTGTTTGTGTAGGAATTTAGGGTATAACAAAGGTAAAACTTCAAAGAAAAGATGACCGATTCAAAAAATTGTGTCAGGACAATAAGAAGGTAAGACTATTTCAATCTCTCAATGCATATAAAAAATCATTTCAGGGATGCCTGGGTGGCTCAGTCAATTAAGCGGCTGCCTTCAGCTCAGGTCATAATCCCAGGTTCTGGAATCAAGTCCCGCATCCAGCTCTGCTCTATGCTCAGCAGGGAGCCTGCTTCTCCCTCTCCCTCTGCCTGCTGCTCTGCCTGCCGCTCTGCCTACCTGTGCTCTCTCTGTGTCAAATAAATAAATAAAATCTTAAAAAAACCACAAAACTTATTTCCTGTGGTTTACAAAATTAAATATAGAAGAAAAACTATATAAACATTAGAAAAAATAGCAAACCATCATGTAATTTTCAGACTGGTAATGCCTTTTCTTTTTTTATTTTTAAAAATATTTTATTTATTTATTTGAGAGAGAGAGAACAAGCAAGGGGAGCAGCAGGCAGAGGGAGAGGGAGCCCAACGTGGGACTTAATCCCAGGACCCTGGGATCATGACCTGAGTCAAAGGCAGACAGTTAACTGACTGAGCCACCCAGCTGCCCCCCCCACAATGCCTTTTATTTACTTACTTACTTATTTATTTATTTATTTTTAAAGATTTTATTTATTTGACAGAAAGAAACACAGCCAGAGAGGGAACACAAGCAGGGGGAGCGAGAGAGGGAGAAGCAGGCTTCCTGCTGAGCAGGGAGCCTGATGTGGGGCTCAATCCCGGGACTCCAGGATTATGACCTGAGCCGAAGGCAGTCACTTAACCAACTGAGCCACCCAGGTGCCCCTATTTATTTATTTTTAAAGATTTTTAAAATTTATTTGACAGAGAGAAACACAGCCAGAGAGGGAACACAAGCAGGGGGAGTGAGAGAGGGAGAAGCAGGCTTCCCGCTGAGCAGGGAGCCCGATGTGGGACTCGATCCCGGGTTTCTGGAATCATGACCTGAGCTGAAGGCAGTCACTTAACCAACTGAGCCACCCAGGTGCCCCCCGTAATGCCTTTTAAAGCAAGGTATAAAACACAAAAACCATTCAGGAGAAAGCTTTTTAAAGCTACATTAAAATCTGAAGTTTTAATACAATAAAATGTTTAAGACATGAACAACAGTCTGAGGTAAAATGCTTACACCCTACACAATTAGATAAATATTATCCACAATATATAAAGAGCTCATACAAATAAATAAGAAATAGAAACAAAATGGAAAGATGAGGAAAATAGAAATAGTGAAGTCACTGACTTAAAAGTGACGAATTCAAATGTGAAAAGATACTTAATCTAACTAGTAAACAGTGAACAATGATCAAAATTTCACCTATTAGACTGGAAATCAAAAGAAAATAATTCTGTTGCTTTCAATGTTGAAGGTGTATAAAGTGGTAGACTTTTGGAGGGCAGTTTGGCTGTGTATATCAAAAGTAAAAATGGGGGCACCTGAGTGGCTCAGTTGGTTAAGTGACCGAAGGCATGATCCCGGAGACCTGGGATCGAGCCCCACATTGGGCTCCCTGCTCGGCGGGAAGCCTGCTTCTCCCTCTTTCACTCCCCCTGCTTGTGTTCCCTCTCTTGCTGTGTTTCTCTCTGTCAAATAAATAAATAAATAAAATCTTAAAAAAAAAAAGTAAAAATGATATCATCACTTCCAATTCTAGGTTTTTGTCTGAGAGAATTCTTTGCACATGTGTACAAAGAAGCATTGATAATCATTTTCACACAGTGTTGTTTATCATAGGAAAAAATTAGAAACCATTTAAATGCGTATCATTAGGGAAATAAGTTGTGATATAGATAATACTATATAATAAGGTAGATCTGTAGTACCAACACAGAAAGATTCATAAGAAATATTCTTATGTGAAAAAGTGTACATAGAACCATCCTTACACTTGAATTCTATTTACGTACCTCCTGTCTGTGGGCACGGATGCATCCGTGGGTGTGTGCATGTGTCTGTCTCTGTGTGTGTTGGTACATGGAGAGCTACAGGGAAGAAGGTCTAGAAGTTACACATGGACGTGTCATAGGAGTTACCACGGAGAAGGTAAAGATGGCTCTTTTTTGTACTCCACATAATTCTGTGGTCTGTGAACATTTATTTTATTTTTTTCTTTAAATTATTTATTTGAGAGAAAGAGGGTGAGAGAGTGAGGAGAGTGAATGAGCATGCACAAACGGGGGGAGGGCCAGAGGGAGAAGCAGATGCCCCGCTGAGTAGGGAGTCCCATGTGGGCCAGATCCTGGGACCCCAGGATCATGACCTAGCAGAAGGCAGATGTTTAACCAGCTGAGCCGCCCAGGCACCCTTATTCTATGTACACTTAAAAGAATACATTCATTCTTAGTTAAGTAAGTAGACATTGTTTTAAGAAGCAACATATAAATATCTGGTGTTTGTTGTTTTTTTTTTAATAAAGAAGACATTTTATCCAAACTTAAGTAATGTAAAAGGCTTCAGGAATTCTTAGTTTTTAGGACTTTATGCCTTCTTTTCTAGAGGAATTTATTTCCCTTGAATATCACTACCTCTGGTTCCCCCTCCTGCCCCAGCCACACCCTCCCTTCCGACCCTCCCCCCAGGACACCCTCCAGCCCTCCAGGCCCCCAGCCCTGGAGCCCTCATCCTCTCTTAATAAAGCTAAGGAAGGCTCTCAGGAGAGGTATGACAATCTTGTAAGCTACAGAAGGATCTGGGGATTGAGGATAGTCTTAAGTCTTCTGCAGCTAACTCTCATTTTAACTAGTGGATTTCCTTCCTCACTGCCCAAGCTGATGTTTTGTTTTTAAGATTTATTTATTTATTGGACAGAAAGAGAGCGAGCGTACACACAAGCAGGCAGAGCAGCAAGCAGAGGGAGAGGGAGAAGTGGGCTCCCCACCAAGCAGGGAGCCCAACTTGGGGCTGGACCTGAGTCGAAGGCAGCCGCCCAACTGACTGAGCCACCCAGGCGCCCCCTAAGCTGATGTTTCAAAGCTTTACCGCTTGTCTCTTGTGCTCTCCTCAGGATTAGTTCTTGGGCGAAGTGGTCAGGGAGGAGGGGGTGAAAGGATTTGGGTAGGTCACAGCAGAGCAGTTAGTGCCTAAGTGATGGAGGGCTGGCTAGTTGGATTTCATACTCCTTTCAAAGGTAACAACCACATTTCAAAAAAAAAAAAAAAAAAAAAAGGAAACACCCCAAACCCACAAAAAGTTACATTTGGCGGCCTGGCTGCATAAATCAATACCCCACAAACCTCCCCCTCCCCCAAATGTGTAATGGTCACAAAAGAAGAGGTTTTTGTGGGTCTCTTGGGTATCTTTGTTTGAATGACTCTCCTTTTTTCTCATGACCCGGATCTCCACACTGTATTTCAGGCCCGGAGGCTTTTCTTCTTCCCATGTTGGGAAATTCATTTGTGTTTCATTCATTTCCTAAAATCCTTGCTTTATTGTCCAAAGCAGAAGTTTAGTGTTTTAAAAATAATGTCCCTTGAGCAAGGTAGCACTGCAACCAATTCCAAGCGCAGCCCAAGGGGTGTTTCCCTCACAGCTAAGACACAAGTCTTAAAAGAAGAAGAGCTAGCTGATCGGAGCAGCCTACCAAAGTCGCACTTGATTTACGTCCTGGTGAAAACGCTCACCTGTATCCTTTCCAGAGAATTTTTAAGTTAATATTTTTGCTGGAGTGTGCATATTTGTATGTGTGGGCGTAAAGGAAAACTTCCTTCAAACATATTGAAATACCTGCGATTGGATATACTTACTAATTTTGGCCATTCTGACTGGTGTGAGGTGGTATCTCACTGTAGTTTTGACTTGTATTTCCCTGATGCTGTGTGATGTTGAGCACTTTTTCATGTGTCTGTAGGCCATTTGGATGTCTTCTTTGGAGAAATGTGTGTTCATGTCTTTGCCTATTTCTTAATTGGATTATTTGTTCTTTGGGTATTGAGTTTGATAATTTCTTTATAGATTTTGGATACTAGCCCTTTATCTGATAGTCATTTGTAAATATCTTCTCCCATTGTGTTGGTTGTCTTTTGGTTTTGTTGACTGTTTCCTTTGCTGTGCAAAATCTTTTGATCTTGATGAAGTCCTAATAGTTCATTTTTGCCCTTGCTTCCTTTGCGTTTGGTGATGTTTCTGGGAAGAAGTTGCTGTGGCTGAGGTCAAAGAGGTTACTGCCTGTGTTCTCCTCAAGGATTTTGTTCTCAAGGATTGCTGTCTCACATTGAGGTCTTTCATCCATTTTGAGTCTATTTTTGTATGTGGTGTAAGGAAATGGTCCAGTTTCATTCTTCTGCATGTGACTGTCCAATTTTCCCAATACCATTTGTTGAAGAGACTGTCTTTTTTCCACTGGACATTCTTTCCTGCTTTGTCAAAGATTAGTTGATCATAGAGTTGAGGGTCCATTTCTGGGCTCTCTATTCTGTTCCATTGATCTATGTGTCTGTTTTTGTGCCAGTACCATACAGTCTTCATGATTACAGCTCTGTACTAGAGCTTGAAGTCTGGAATTGTGGTGCCGCCAACTTTGGTTTGATTTTTCAACATTCTTCTGGCTATTCAGGGTCTTTTCTGTTTCCATATAAATTGTAGGATTGTTTCATTTCTTTGAAAAAAAATTGATGGTATTTTGATCGGGATTCCATTAAATGTATAGATTGCTTTAGGTAGCATAGACATTTTCACAATATTTGTTCTTCCAATCCTCCATAAGCATGGAATGCTTTTCCATTTCTCCGTGCCTTCCTCAATTTCTTTGATGAGCACTTTATAGTTTTTTGAGTACAGATTCTTTGCCTCTTTGTTTAGGTTTATTCCTAGGAATCTTATGGTTTGGGATGCAATTGTAAACGGGATTGACTCCTTAATTTCTCTTTCTTCCATCTTGCTGTTGGTGTATAGAAATGCAACTGATTTCTGTGCACTGTTTTTATATCCTGATACTTACTGAATACCTGGATGAGTTCTAATAGTTTTGGAGTGGAGTCTTTTGGGTTTTCCACATAAAGTATCATATCATTTGCCAAGAGTCAGTTTGACTTCTTCTTTGCTGATTTGGATGCCTTTGATTTCTTTCTGTTGTCTGATTGCTGAAGCTAGGACTTCTAGAACTATGACGACTAGCAGCAGTGATAGTGGACAGCTCTGCCATGTTCTTGACTTAGGGGAAAAGCTCTTAGTTTTTCCCCATTGAGAATGATATTCGCTTTTTCATAGATGGCTTTTATATTGAAGTATGTACCCTCTATCCCTACACTGTGGAGAGTTTTTTGTTTTTTTATGTTTTTAAAGATTTTATTATTTATTTGACAAAGAGAAACACAGTTAGAGAGAGAACCCAAGCAAGAGGAGTGAGAGAGGGAGAAGCTTCCTGGCTGAGCAGGGACCCTGATGCGGGGCTTGATCCCAGGACTCCTGGATCATGACCTGAGTCCAAGGTAGACAGTTAAAGACTGAGCCACCCAGGTGTCCCTGTGAAGAGTTTTGATCAAGAAAGGATGCTGTACTTTGTCAAATGCTTTTTAAGCATCTATTGAGAGGCTCATATGGTTCTTGTTTTTTTTTTTTTTTTTTATTAATGTACTGCATCACATTGATTGATTTTTGGATGTTGGACCGACCTTGCAGCCCAGGAATAAATCCCACTTGGTCATGGTAAATAATCCTTTTAATGTACTTTTGGATCCTATTGGCTAGTATTTTGGTAAGAATTTTTGTGTCTGTGTTCATCAAGGATATTGGTCTGTAATTCTTCTTTTTGATGGGGTCATTGTCTGGTTTGGGGATCAAGGTAATGCTGGCCTCATAAAATGAGTTTGGAAGTTTTTCTTCCATTTCTATTTTTTGGAACAGTTTCAGGAAAACATTCTTTAAATGTTTGATAGAAGTCCCTTGGATAGCCATCTGACCCTGGGCTCTTGTTTGTGGGGTGATTTTTTGATTACTGCATTAAGAATCTCTATTTTTGATTGTACCTCATTAATAGCTTTTTTGATTTCAACTTGGTTAGATTTTAGTTCTTTTATTTCTCCAGAAAAGGATTCTCTAGTATCTTCCACGCTTTTCTGGAGCCCAGCTAGTACCTTGATAATTGTCATTCTGAATTACTAATGTCCTATTGATTAGTTCCATACTCGTTGGTTTTGCCTTATGTTCTTTTTTTTTGAGATGAGTTTTTCCACTTTCTCATTTTATCCAGATAAGAATAGATGAATGAGAGAACAAAATACTAAAAGGGTCACGATGGCCCCAGAAAAATAAAAACTAATCAAATCAGAAGAGACCCAAACTGAGGGGGAAAAGGAAAAAAAAAATCTATATCTATATCTGTATCTATATCTATCTATATCTATCTGTCTCTCTCTATATATGATTAAACTGGTGAATGGAACAGAGCCACACACTTGATTTTGCGTGTATTTTTGTCTGTTAAAAGAAACTGCATCCCAAAATTTTAAAGAAAGACAAACTTACATATGTACAAAAATAAGGGTATACACGGGGCACCTGTGGCTCAGTTGGTTAAGCGACTGCCTTCGGCTCAGGTCAAGATCCTGGAGACCCGGGATCGAGTCCCACATCGGGCTCCCTGCTCGGCAGGAAGCCTGCTTCTCCCTCTCCCACGCTCCCTGCTTGTGTTCCCTCTCTGGCTGTGTTTCTCTCTGTCAAGTAAATAAAATCTTTAAAAAAAAAATAAGGGTATACACAATGAAGGGATGGAATATGACTGTAAAGATGAAAATTTAAGAAGATTCTAAAAAAGGAATTGATAAGAAGTTAGTTGGAGAAAGAAAAGGAAAAAAAAAGAGAAAAGAATGTGATGAGGCTGGAGACTAGAACAAAGCTAGATTTGTGCTAGATTTAGGGTATATTTTGATCTATTAGAAGACACTGTATCCCATGGGCACCTGGGTGGCTCAGTGGGTTAAAGCCTCTGCCTTCGGCTCAGGTCATGATCTCAGGGTCCTGCGATCAAGGCTCACATCGGGTTCTCTGCTGGGCAGGGAGCCTGCTTCCTCCTCTCTCTCTGCCTGCCTCTCTGCCTGCCTGTGATCTCTCTCTGTGTCAAATAAATAAATAAATAAATATATTAAAAAAAAAAAAAGAAGACACTGTATCCCAAAATTTTAAAGAAAGAAAAACCTATGTGTATACAATAAGTTTAAATACAATGAAGGGATAGAATATGACAGAAACAATGAAAATTGAAAAGATTTTCTTTAACAAAAGGTATTGATAAGAAAAATAGTTAAAAGATGTTACTATAGGAAAGAGAAAAAATTTAAAAAATAGAATAAGAAAAAAATAAAATTAAAAGAATTTAATTTTGAAGGACTAAAGAATCATGGGAAAAAAGGCATGAATTCTACATGGGGCATTCCCCTGAAGTTCCCTAGTTCTCATTGATTGGTGAACTTGTGTTGGCTGGATGTTCTCACTGATCTGGGGTGGGGTGGGGTCTGTTGTATTGATTCTCACATGTATTTGCCCCAGGTGGAACTGCCCTGCCCTTGCCAGGGGACAGGCTAAGCAGTTTGCTCAGGTTCGATATTGGGAGCTTTTGTTCCCTGAATACTTTCCACTTTCAGTACAGCTTTGGAGGCCAGGAATGAAGATGGCGGCCTCCTAGTCTCCAGCCCAAAGGGGCTTAGAGCTTGGGGCCCCAATTCTCAGTGTACCCCCAGAGAAAAGCAGTTAATTGCACCCACGTCGCTGGTCTCCGGCCGCAGTCCATGCTCAGCCGGCCGTGACCTAGCCTTTCTATCTCTGGTGCTTGGCCTTAGTTAGAGTCTCCAAACCCAGCAGATTCCTACAGCCTGCTCACACCCACCCCTCCCGGTGGAGGAAGAGGGGGTCTCCCCGGATCTGCCACTTGTGGGGTCCCTGCCTGAAGAGCAGTGGCACGACTGTGCCTCAGATCATAGTTTAAGGTAAGCCCGAGCTGAGAGCCCACTCCTCGGCTCCATCCCTGCAGCCAGCTTCCCCGTTACAATACCCTGGAGCTCTGCCATGCTCAGGTACCCTGGGTCCTTTTGTGACCCCGCGGGTCCTGAGACCACACTGTCCCCACGGAAGTTCCACCCCCATTTAGCCTTTGGGGTGACGTCTGTCAGTGGAGCAGACTTCTAAAGCTTCCGATTTTGTCCTCCAATGCTTTACTGCTGGCCAGGAGCCGGCCCTTCCCCCTGCAGTCTATCTGTCCAAATGTCGCCTCTGATTCCCTTCTCCGACCTATTAGAAGGTGGTCGCTTTTCTGTTCCTAGAATCGCCACTCTTCTTCTCTTCGATCTCCTGTTGAATTTGTAGGTGTTCGGACTGGTTTCATAACCAGATGGCTCAACTCCTGGGACCTAATGATATCTAGGTATCCTACTCCTCCGCCATCTTGCTCTTCCCTCTGTGAGTGATTGTCTTGAAGAGTAAAAGATAGAAGTGATGTGAAGAAAGAAGGGTTGAGGGAGGCCTGGGTGGCTCAGTCAGTTAAGTATCTGCCTTTGACTCAGGTCATCATTCCAGGGTTCTGGGATCGAGTCCTGCATCAGGATCCTTGCTTGGCAGGAGCCTGCTTCTCCCTCTGCTTGCTGTGCTGTCTCTCTCTCTGACCAATAAAGTTTTTCTTAAAAAAAGTGTTGAATGAATATGTGAAGAAAAACTGGGAATCAAACTGATATTAATTCTTACTGAAAAGTTGAAGCAGAGTTTCTGTTTATTAAAGGAAGATATCCTGGAGGGGTGCCTTGGTGGCTCAGTCGTTAAGCATCTGTCTTCAGCTCAGGACATGATCCTGGAGTCCCAGGATCAAGGCCCTCCTTGGGCTCCCTGCTTGGCAGGAAGCCTGCTCCTCCCTCTCGCACTCCCTCTGCCTGTGTTCCCTCTCTAGCTGTGTTTCACACTGTCAAATAAATAAATTATATATATATATATATATATTTAAAGGAAGATGTCCTGGAGAGGAGTCATAGGCTTTTAAGAGCCAGACCTGCTTTCTAAGCTATCATGATATCAAGTCCAGATTCAGTGACTGAACCAAAATATCTATATCAGAGAGCAGAATTGGGTGAGAAATTCTGCCCAACAAGATGGTTTCCTACTGGATGGAGGTAAACTGACCCAATGGATTTCTCTTGGGCCAGGAAAATCAAGTGATGTGCTTGGGGCCAATTCTGAACAGCTCTGAGCCAGCCCTGTTTGAGCGGTCCTGAGGCCAGAGGTATAGCTCCAAGGGATGTGTGCATCATAATTCTCATGCCTTCAGGCTGCCTCAGTCCTCTTTGTGTTCTTAAAGCCAAGTCCTTTCACTGAAGATAATTTGTGGGTCTCGTCCTTCAACATCAAAGAGTCAAGTTAATTCAGGAGATGATTTTCTCCGTGTTTTATAAGCTTAGCGATGGTTTGTAGATATAGCTCAGTAGCTCAGTATGCGTTAGTAAGAAAGAGACCCAACCCATTTGGGGACAGATGGTTGTTGGTGAAATACTAGTGAATGTGTTTGCCTTCTGAAAGAAGGAATGTCAGCTGAGTTTTTGAGTGAGAGGGGTTTGGTCAAGTTAAAAGAACACTGGAGTGGGATCCCTGAGGACCACAGCTTTACCACTAATGAGCTGTGTGACCTCTTGCTTGGCCCCAGTTTCAATTCGATTGGGAGTTTATGGAGTGCTTCTGTGGAAAAGACTCTGTTTTGTCAGGCTCTGGAGGATATAGAATGAGTGAGGTATTGCACCTTCCCTCGTGAGCTAGCAGCCCAAAGAGAGCAGAGTTCCAAAGACAAGTACAAAACCAACTTTGCTTCAAGCAGAGTAGGTCTGCGATGCATGCTCTGTTTAGGTCAAAGTTGAGGGTCACTGAATGCCTATGATCATAGGTGGATCTTGAGGGGGTCTCTCTAGCTCCATGAGAATGTGCAGCTCTCCCTTTATTCTGCCAGAAGCAAGAGTTATCTTCATTGCTTCCACAGACTGTCAGGGAGGAGAGGCAGAAGTTGCAGCATGGGGAATCTGGGACATAGGGTGAGTGTATGCATGCAGGTCAGCTTTCAGAGCCAGTGAGGGGCGTTCAGGGAGCTCTAGGGGGGCAGAGAGCATGTGACACAGACTCTGAAAACTGAAGTTATTTTATCTCTAAAAGTCACAGATAGCAAGCCAATTTGATGCCAGGGAAAAGAGATGTTTTTTTTTTTTTTTTTTTTAAAGATTTTATTTATTTGACAGAGAGAAACACAGCCAGAGAGGGAACATAAGCAGGGGGAGTGAGAGAGGGAGAAGCAGGCTTCCCACCAAGCAGGGAGCCCGATGTGGGGCTCGATCCCAGGTCTCCGGGATCATGACCTGAGCCGAAGGCAGTGGCTTAACCAACTGAGCCACCCAGGTACCGCCAAGAGATGTTTTTTTAATGGCATTTCCATTTCTCTATTCCTCTCTATCTTCTCAAAGACTCATTTCACAGAGCAAGAAAACATTTGATTCTAAGTTTGTTTTGATTTTCAATGATGGGCAGTTAAGTCTGACATTCTTTCCCCCCAGGAGTCATTGACAGCTTTACCCAATTTTCAACCAACCAAATACTTTCCTTAGGCAAGAGCACTAAGGTTTCTCCTTAAAATCACCATTTTTTCAAGCAAGGGGATGGATACCCCTTTCATGGAATAGGCTGCTGGGTAGACTCTCTTGCTTTGGCTTTTATAGGGTTAAAACATCGTGATTTTTGTTTGAAGATAAAACAAAAACAAACAACCAACAACAACAAAAACAACAAAACAGTGGTAATATAGTTCTTTCTTCAGCCAAAAGCTACTTGACTGGGTGTCTGTCTTCTCAGGCAGTTAATGAGGTAAAATCGTCCCTCTGTTCATTCACTGTTTCAACAATCATTTCTTCAGTGACTAGTAAGTGGCAAGCTCTGGGATGGAGAGAGGTCCCCACTCATATGGAGCATCTGCTTGTTGGTTAGACAAATAAGCAAAAAATAAGAAAATAAATCAGATGATTTCAGATGTGCCATGAAGACAATGAAAGAAGTCAGTGTGATCCAGACTGCTTTTTTTTTCTTTTAAAGGACTTATTTATTTATTGAGAGGGAGTGTGTGTGTGTGTATGAGCAGAAGGAGGGGAAGAGGGAGAGAGAGAGAGACAGAGAGAGAGAGAGAGAGAGAGAGAGAGGTGATTTCGAAGAGACTCTCTGCTGAGCATTGAGCCAGATATGGGGCTCCATCTCAGGACCCCGAGACCATGACTTGAACAGAAACCAAGAATTGGAAGCTCAGCTGACTGAGCCACCCAGAGCCTCCTCCAGATTTTTAAAAAAATAGTACCTCAGACTGGAATTTGTAGCCTTAAATACTTACATTAGAAAAGCAGGTAGGCTGACAAGGAATGAGCTACATGTCCATTTTAGGAAGACAGGAAAAAAAGAAATAACTGAATAAGCCCCAAAATAGTAGAAGGAAAAAAAAAATAAGAGTAGAAGTAACTGAGATAGCAACCAATACAAAATTATCAAAGTCTGTGTTGCTTAAAATGACAAACTTCCCAACAAGACAGATCAAGGAAAAAAGAGAATTCACAAAAAATATCACACAAAAAAGGTCCTCAGTACTGGTGCAGCAGAGGTTAAATTTTAAGGGAATATTATAATCAAGTCGATGTCAGATATTTTACAACTTCAGTGAAATTGAAAAATTCCTAAAGAAGTATAAATTATTAAAGTTGACTAAGAAGTAATAAGCACCTGAAGGATCCTATAATTTTTAAAGAATTTGAGTCAGTAGTTAAAAATCTTTCCACAGAATAAATACCAGTACCAGATGTTTTTACAGGTAGTTTCTACTATAGTTAAGGAACAGATAGTTCCAAGCTTACACAAACCCTTTTAAAGAACACAAAAAGAAAGAACACTTCCCACTCATATTTATTTATGAGATGAATATAATCGTGATTTCAAAAGCAGACAAGGACATTTGGTAAAAAGGAAAATCACAGACCAATCTCATCCATAGATCTAACGACAAGAATCTAAATAAAGTATTTTCAAACTAGACCTAGCAATGATCAATCAGCGTGCATTTTTGGAAAGCTTTGATTTGATATTATAAATCGTATTTGGTTTGCAGTTTAAAGGAGAAAAATTGTGATCACAATAGATTGAGATAAACACCTGATGAAATTCATCAACAATTGGAGATAAAACCTTAACAAGCTAGGTTTAGGATTGAACTTCCTTGATCAGCAATGAACATCTTACTAGTGGGGAATTAGGAAGAGCAATCCCTTTAAAATTAGGGATAAAACAAGGGTAGCTGCTCTTACCACTGCCAATGAACATTGCTGTGGAGTACAAGTCAATGTAGTAAGATAATCAGAAAAAGTGTTAGGATCAGAAAGGAAAGAACAAAATATCACTATTTGCAGATGATATGATTTTCCCTATAGAAAATGGAAAATAATCCACAAATTATGAGAAATTATACTCACACACACACATGCTGTTCTATCACCTGGGCTCTCTACAGAAAACAGATAGCCCTCTCAATGTAGAGTTTAATGGCTGTAAAGATGTGTGCAAATTACAGAGAAACCAACAAAGAGGGTCAAACTCCAACAGTAAGTAACACCAGAGGACTGAGTGGGTAAAGGTGAGCCCTTCCCAGAACCCGGAGAGTTGCAGGTCAAGGCAAGAGTCATGGGTGGAGGCATGTGTTTGTTTCAGTAGAGAGCACAGCTCTTCTGCCTGAAAGAGAGGGCCTAGGGGTTAACGGCCAGTTTCACTCTCTTCCTGTTTTCCTGGCCAGTGTTTCCTATTTCTAACCCTCCTGGGAGTCAGGACATTGGGACTTGTTGATGTAGTCTACGGAGTTCATCTCCTGGACACAGGACATGATGGTAAGGATGGAGGGTGCACTTAAGGGCAATGGGAGAAAAGAATGCCCAATGTACATCTAACAAAGGCTGTGAAGGTCCTTTATGTAGAAAATTGCACAAATATATTCAATTATAATAAAAAAACCAGGGCGCCTGGGTGGTTCAGTCATTAAGCATCTGCCTTCGGCTCAGGTCATGATCCCGGGGTCCTGGGATCGAGCTCCACATGGGGCTCCCTGCTCGGCGGGAAACCTGCTTCTCCCTCTCTCACTCCCCCTGCTTGTGTTCTCTCTCTAGCTCTGTTTCTGTCTGTCAAATAAATAAATAAAATCTTTAAAAAAACAAAATAAAACAAAACAAAAACAAAAAACAAAGAGAGATATAACCATGTTTATGGTAGAAAGATTTATTAAAAAATGTCAATTCTTGGGCGCCTGGGTGGCTCAGAAGGTTAAGCCTCTGCCTTCAGCTCAGGTCATGATCTCAGGGTCCTGGGACGAGTCCCATATCGGGCTCTCTGCTCAGCGGGGAGCCTGCTTCCCCCTCTTTCTCTGCCTGCTTCTGCCTATTTGTGATCTCTCTCTCTGTCAAATAAATAAATGAAATATTTTTAAGAATATGAACTCTCCCTTAAGATTTAATGCAATTTTAATTAGAATTCCTGCAGAATATTTTTTTGCAGAACTTGATCAGCAGATTCTAAAATTTGAACAGAAGACTATATTGATAATAATAACCAAAACATTTTTTTTTAAGATTTATTATTTATTTTAGAAAGAGAAAGAGAGAGAGCATGAATGGGAGGGGCAGATGAAGACAGAATCTCAAACAGACTCTGCCTTTAGCATGGAGCACACTATCCCACAACCTTGGGATCACAAGCCGAGAGGAAACCAAGAGCTGGATGCCCAACCAGCTGTGCCACCCAGACAGCCCTGACCAAGACACTGTTAAGAAGAACCAGGCCAGGTGTGTAACTCTATAAGTTGTCAAGTCTTCTTATGTAGTTTCAGCAATTAAGATAGTGTCTGTCGGCAGGAGAAACCAAAGGAAAAGAGAGCCTAGCAAGAGGCCCATCAAACAGAAATCTGAGAAATGACAGGAGCTGAAAGTTGCTGATCAGTGTGGAAATGAATAATTTAGCACCTCGGTGCTGAGATTGGTTATGCCTATGGGATAATCATAACAGCTATCTTATAGTCCTTATTCAAACGGTAATAGTGAAGACAGAGGGCCAGATGGATTAAAATCCAAAATGTAAATGGTAAAACTTAAAATTGTTTAAAAGAAAATATAGGAGAATATCTTCATGACCCTAGGGATAGAGTACAATTTCTTGAACACTGAGAGCACAAGCATTAAGGAAAAGATTGATGAATTCAACCAGAATAAAATTAAGATCTTTGTCCTTCAAAAGACATCAATGTGAGAGTGATACAAGTTATAATCTGGAACATTTAAACACGTAGCTGACAAAGTATTGGTATTCTGAAGATATGCACAAACACTAACAAATTAATAAGGAAACAGTAACAGCCCAATTAAAAAAGGCAGGTGATATGAACAGGTAAGGCACAGAAGAGGACACGAGTGACCAATGACCATGTGAAAAATGCTCAGCCTCATTAGTTATCAGGAATGAAATATCATTGAAATATCATACACCATCCAGATTTGTTGAAATTAAAATGTCTCATAGTACCAAACGTTGTCTGGAGTATGGAACAAAGGAATTTTTAAATAGTGCTGTGTATATGCTAGCTGGTGAAACCACTTTAGAAAATCATTTTTGAAAACAAATTATTAGGGGATGACTGGGTGGCTCAGTTTGTTAAGTGTTTACCTCAGGCTCAGGTCATGATCTCAGGGTCCTGGGATGGAGTCTCACATTGGGCTCCTTGCTCACTTGGGGAGCCTGCTTCTCCCTCTGACTGCTGCTCCCCCTGCTTGTGCTTGCTCTCTCTCTCTCTGACAAATAAATAAATAAAATCTTTTAATTAAAAAGAAGAAAATGATTTATTGGGAATTAGGTTCAGTCTATGCATCCTCTGTATGCCATAATCCAACCACTTTTGACTTATAAAAAGCACTATTTCATGTGGTTCAACTGAATATGCATCCTAAAGAAATTCTCACAGTTTTTGATTGGGAGACATGTATAAGATTACTCCTAGCAACATTGCTTGTGATAGCTTTAAAAAGCAAACAACTACATCCAAGTGTCCTATGACGGTAGGGTGGATAAGGATATTAGGGTGTGTTAAGTAATAGAAGACTTTACCCTGGTGGAAACAAAGAGCCTATACTCAACATAGATCAAGTCAAAAACAGTGTGCACCGAACCAAAATTAAACAAAACAAACAAAAAACTAAATTGTGGGAGAACTTACATAGGATTCAAAAACAGGCAAAAATCAATAGTATGTGACACAGGGATACCTTCACATCTTCACGTATCATTTATAAAGACAATCAAGGAGTGGTTTATGCAAAACTCAGTAGTTACCTCTTGGAAGGAAGGAGGGTAATGAGGCTGGTTGGAGGCATTCATACGGTTCAGGGTAATCAGCCATATTTGTTTGTTAAGCTGAGTAATAGATACATGGGTATTTGTTTCATTTGTTTTAAAATTATAATTCTTTAAAATGTATGCGTCAGATGCATTTTTTGGTATATAGTATATACATAAAACAGACTTAAAAAATCAGATGTTACAAGGAAAAAAGAAATACATTTCGTCTAACTTCCTTTCTATATTGTAGCTATTGAAATGAGTGTCTCTTCTAAGTTCTATTTTCTTCATGTTATATCTCCTGGTATTTGATTATTCTTCACATGATTTTCAAACCATTATCTTTCCCAGTGCCTAGAATTGGTCTGTAACATAGTAGGCACTCAATAAATATCTTTCATTTTTCATGGAAACAACAAACTAGTCAAATGAGAAAAAGTAAAAACTTCCTAATAATTAAAAACACTGCAAATCAAGAGCGCCTGGGTGGCTCAGTGGGTTAAAGCCTCTGCTTTCAGCTCAGGTCATGATCTCAGGGTCCTGGGATTGAGGCCTGCATTGGGCTCTCTGCTTAGCAGGGAGCTTGCTTCCTCCTCTCTGCCTACTTGTGCTCTCTCTCTGTCAAATAAATAAATAAAATCTTTTAAAAAAAACACTGCAAATCAAAACAATGTGTCATTTTTACCTAGCAAATTGACAAAATTTTTAAAAAGGATCAGTCTTTGCAAGGGTACAAGAAATCACATATTTTTGATGAGAAAGTAAAAATATGTGATGGTTAATTTGGTAATAAGTGTGAAAAGTCCTAAAAAAATGTATTCTTTAATGTCCTAGGTTTACTTAAAAGAACTTAATGATCGTAAAACCATCATTGATGTGCTTAAAATTTTCCACTTAGCATGGTACTTTATGTATTTACATAAAAGGCATATGCTTGATAATGATGGTCTGCTTAAATAAGTTATTGTAGAGGCGCCTGGCTGGCTCAGTCAGTAGAGCACAGAACTCTTGATCTCAGGGATGTGAGTTCGAGCCCCACAGAATGTAGAAATTACTTAAAAATAAAATCTTTAAAGAACAAATAAGTAAACAATGGCAAATCTATATGCTTAGTGGAATAATATGGCATAAAATAGATGATGAAATAAAATGTTCTTGTTATATTAGTACAAATCAGGCTTAAGAAGTATGCAAATTTATGTGTAGACAAAGAACAGAAAGGATACACACAATTCCTGGCCCGTAATAGATGCTAATAAATAAATGAGTAATGAGGTCCCCCCAGTTGGTTAAATGTCCCACTCTTTTCCAACTCTTTTTTTTTTTTTTTTAAGATTTTTATTTATTTGACAGAGAGAAACACAGCCAGAGAGGGAACATAAGCAGGGGGAGTGGGAGAGGGAGAAGCAGGCTTCCTGCTGAGCAGGGAGCCTGATGTGGGACTCGATCCCGGGTCTCCGGGATCATGACCTGAGCCCAAGGCAGTTGCTTAACCAACTGAGCCACCCAGGCGCCCCTAAGTGTCCGACTCTTGATCTCAGTTCAGGTCATGATCTCAGGGTCATGATATTGAGTCCTGTGTTGGGCTTCATGCTGGGTGCAGAACCTGCTTAAGACTCTTTCTCTCTGCCCTCCTCCTCCCCCCACTCATGTTCTCTCTCTCTCTTTCTCTAGAAAAAAAGTAGTAAAGGGATAAAGGAATACATGGCACACATCAAAATGTTAACACTTCTTGCCTCTGTATGCTAAATTAGGGTTGATAATTTTCTCTTTTTTTACATGTTGATATTTCCCCAAATTCTATGTTATGTTCGTGTATTCCTGTTGAAATAAGAAAATATCCAAATTATTAGAATTAGAATTAAAACTGAAGACAACTCGTTTTGCATCATGACTAGTACAACATTGCTATGTCTGAGCTTATGGAATGTCTTTGAAGCTAAGGTTGACATTAAGGTCTGCTCTTCACCATCCTCTTAAAAGCTGTTTATTTAATATCCTTCAGGTTTGAAACCTTTTAAAAGAAATGATTATGTGTTCATACCCAGATGCTCAATGTACCCACTTTAAGGTTACTGTTTGGCCAAAATTTAACTAGCAGACCCCAGGTGTGCTTGTCTCTTGTGGGGTTGCCACCCAGCGTGAGGAGACGGAGGGTAGGGAGGGGGTCACAGCCTCAGAGATTCCCCTCTGTGTTTCACCCTGAGGTGGAGAATGGCCCCTGGGGCCGATAGTTCTAGCTCAGGACCCCTATAGTCTAGGGGGTCTCATTTAGCAATTGGGTGCTCTCTAATATTGGTTAGAAAATTTTCTTTAAGGGTCTAAACTCAGCTAAACTCCCTAACCTGAATGTCCTTAAAATAACCTTGGGTAGATCTTTCCAGGGCTAATTTCTATTAATGTGGCTATTGCTTTCAGATATATTCATGGCGAGACTTGAAGAAATGTTGGATTCTTGCTGAGAATCATGTTACTAGAAATATTACCGTGCTATTGGACACACAGATCCAGGAAATTCGGCAAATCATTCTGGATCTCAAGGTCAGTCCTCTTCCTACAATGGCTTGTGCACACCCTTGGGTGCTGCCTTCTGGCATTTTTGTGGGTTTGAGGAAGGATCAAGTATTTCCACACCACCCACAGGTTTCATGCTTATTAGTTCCATTATAATTTGAGTCTTTCAGCAATTTACTTAGGAAGAGAAGAAGGAAAAGACAGGATCTCTGTGATATTCAAGATTATGAGTTTTCTTCAGTGATAGGAATTTAAGAACCTGAAAGAGCATTATTGTTGCGTGGTTTGCTAAATTATGCCCAAGGTTGGAGAACTATCAAAAGCTTCCATCTTGAAATGGTTTTACTTGCACTAAAAATATCCCCCAAACCTGGACTTTCCTTTGATGCTTTTAGAATCTTCCCTGGGTCTTAGGAAGGAATCCCTGACCTGAAAGCCAAACTCCAGTAAACTTTCAGAGTCAGATGATAATTTGAAATTGCTGCCTAACAACTTCCTTCTGGAAGAGCTATGAATTTTTGTTATTTGCATAAGCATGAAATTATTTGGGGCATTAAGGAAAGAGAACTGCCATAGATAGCCTGGAGTAAAATACAAACTGAAAAACACACTTGTCTACGTGCAAGGCTAAAAGAATGATCTCCTCAATGGTACCGACACAGGAGGCTGAGCGCATGATAATAATTTGCTTTGGGGAGCATCAGGAAGAGACACTTGGGAGTCTCACAGGGTCCTAGGGATCCATGCTAATGATTTCCAGGATGAATACTGAATGGATGTGAAGAGGGGAGAACTTTCCAGAGGGTTTTGTTTAAAGAATGTAACACTTACCAGATTATCTGAATCTAGTAAAACGTGTTCAAGTATAGTCGCTATGACATCCTCTCATCTCTCTCTGCGCTCCTTGGGGAATGTAGTTAAAGCCAGTTCATTAGACCTCTGCACAGGACATGCTGGAAAAGATCTGATGAGGAAGCAATGGATATGAGGAGCTGGGAGTGTGGAAATCCATAGGTAATTGACTTGAGACACCAAAAGGAGCCAGCTCAGAAATTTACAAATGCTTATCTCTACTCACAGGGGTGCCCCACAGCAAGCCAGCAGCTGAGATCTTGGAGGGAGATCTTGGAGATCTCAGATCTCGGAAGGGCCCACTTTCCTTTTTCATCTGCGGCCGTGTTTTGCTTCTAGTGGCTGTTGATGGCCCATCTGAAAGGTAGGAGTCCAGGTTTTGCCTGTAGGCAAATATTTGCAGCCACATCTGGCTTTGCTTTCCCATATTGTTAACCCCCCTTTCCCCTGCTACATTTGTTTTCTTTTTATTAAATTTCCCGTCTGGATCCTTGGGTCTGCATTTCTAATGTCAACAACTGCTTTTATCACAGATAATAACTTCCTTTTACAAAAAGGCTGTATCATCCTACATGCATTTCAAATTACATTTTATGAACAAACACTGAAATAGGGTATTTGGCAGTATGCACAATTGGGTATATTTATAGTAATCTAAATTTAAGTTGCAAGAGCCAAGAACTAGGTTGGTTGCAGTTTTCTTAATAATCTATTTCTTGAGAGCGTTGTGACTTCTCACCAGAACTTAATTAAGTTCACATTGGGATGTTTATGAAGTAAGTCATGCGGTATGCCCAAACATGCTATAAAAACAATTATCAAAACACCAGAAATTCTTTAACACTCTAAAGTTTTCATAAGCAAGATCATTAAATGTTCCAAAATTGGTTGTTTGTTAATAGACTGGTATAAGATTTCAAATACATGGCTGAGGAATAAGAAGAAAAACCTGATCTTTGCAGTCTTCATGGCATAGGACTAAGTGAGTGCCCTATGTGTCTGTTCTTTGCCTGATTTCTTATTCAGAGGCAGGGATGTTGGGAAGGGCCCCACGTTCAAGATCTAGGCTCTGCCACTGACTGGTTATGGGTTATTTAAATCTGTCTGATCCTTTTTGACCACTTGAATAAATACAGAGGACATTTAGGAAGCGCTATGCCTAAATGGTATGAAAATGAATGTGTTGTTCCTATTACTCAAGGTATTGACTGTTTATTGACCAAAGATTATATTTAATCTAGTGACTAATCCTTCATGGCCATAGGATGCTGCCTGATTCCATACTGAAAGCCGAGCAAATGATACTTTCAATGAAAACTTAAGTCACAAGCTTCCATGAGTTTCTGATATTTCTAGTTTTTTTTTTTTTCTTTTTTTAAGGTTTTATTTGACAGAGAGAAACACAGCTAGAGAGGAAACACAAGCGGGGGTAATGAGAGAGGGAGAAGAGAAGCAGGCTTCCCACAGAGCAGGTGGCCCGATGTAGGGGCTTAATCCCACGACGCTGGGATCATGACCTAAGCCGAAGGCAGACGCTTACAACTGAGCCACCCAGGCGCCCCTGATGTTTCTAGTTTTAAGATGTGGCCTGATACAATGATGATAACTGTGTAGAGAAAGTACACAAGCCATCATAGTGTGGAATCAGATTTGGTAGAATGGACTACATATTTGTTATATTTTTCAAGATTTTATGTTTAAGGGCGCCTGGGTGGCTCAGTGGGTTAAAGCCTCTGCCTTCAGCTCAGGTCATGATCTCAGGTTCCTGGCATCAAGGCCGGCTTCGGTCTCTCTGCTCAGCAGGGAGCCTGCTTCTTCCTCTCTCTCTGCCTACTTGTGATCTCTCTCTCTGTCAAATAAATAAATAAAATTAAAGAAAAAGATTTTATGTTTAAGTAATCTCTGCACCCAATGTGGGGCTCAAACTCACGACCCCGAGATCAAGAGTCAACATGCTCCCCTGACTAAGCCAGCCGGGAGCTCCGCCCCATTTACATATTTTAATCTCAGATATATATCATAATATTTACAAGTGCAGATTTCTGTTTCCATTGCTTTCTTCATGGTGTGCAATTGATGGAAAAGAAAAAATGTCTGGGTGTCTGACACCGGACTGATCCAACCTCAAGCATCAGTCCTGCTTAAGAGGAAATGTAGCTTACAAGGGTTGCCCTGTGGAAATTAAGAACTTAAATTTTAGTTGGCTATCAAGTTAGTTCTCAGACCTGTTTGAGTGGGAATTAGTGTTTAATTTTTAAGTTTCAGAAATAAGAACTGGTTGTATCATCCAAAGATAAATTTTTACCTGCCCAGCCTGCATCTTGGCGGTACTCAGAACACAATGGCTGAAATCTTACTTTCTTTCTTTTTTTTTTTTTTTTTGAAATCTTACTTTCTTTTGCTGATTGTTCTGGGTAAATCTTTACTGGTACAATCTGTTTTCTATGTATACAGTTGAACAACGCAGAAGTTAGGGGTACAGACCCCTTGTGGGATCAAAAATCCATGTATGAGTTTTGACTTCCCCCAAACTTAACTACTATTAAGTACTTTAAGTTACCTTAACCACTGTTGGCCAGAAGCCGTAACAATAATGTAAAACAATGGGTTAATGCATTTTGTATGTTACATGCATTATATACTGTATTCTTACACTAAAGTAAGCTAGATGAAAGAAAATGTTATTGCGAAAATCATAATGAAGTGAGGCACCTGGGTGGTGCAGTCAGTTAAGCCTCAGACTTCTGGTTTTGGCTCAGGTTGTGATCTCAGAGTCATGAGATCGTGTCCTTCATCAGGCTCTGTGCTTAGTAGGGAGCTTGCTTGGGACTCTCTCCCTCTCTCTCAGTACTTTCTCTCTCTTTCTCAAATAAACAAATTTTTTAAAAAGAGAACATCACAAGGAAGAGAAAACATATTTATAATATTGTATTTAGATAAAAAAAACCCGTATATAAGTAGACCCACACATTTCCAACCCATGTTGTTCAATGCTCAACCATACTTTATTTTCCTGGAGGAATGAGGACTTAGAACAGTGGTAGAGTTTGGATGGATGTCTGCTTATGCAGAGCGCAATCTCTAAAGAGTGGATATCTGTGTTTCCTTCTACGGCATATGACAGGCACATCTTATTTCTGTTTAGATTCTATCCTATTCTATAAAATAACTTAGGCAGTCTTTCCTGACTCCTCATTCCACACAGATTTCCAAGTTGAGTGTGGTAAGGAGATACAAAATAAAGACAGAGTACTTGCCTTCCAATTATTTACCCCCCCAGTGGGAAAATATATGAATGAGCATATGGAAAATACATAAAACCGCCATGTACCTACTGAACTATATATGTAAATATTGTTAGGTACTGGATTGGAAAATCGAAATCTGTCAAGTGGATCATGGTAGGAATTTGGCAGGAGGAAAGCACAGAGCTTATGCACATAGTATTTATGCAATAGTATTTAAAACAAAAATACTACAAGGATGATATTGAATGAAACCTAGACATTCAGGTATTGACCCCGGACTAAATTAATCGTTTAGCCAAATATTCCTTCTGATGATTGGAATTACTGATTGAACTTGACTTAACATCATAATAGAACCTCCAAGTTCAGTAGTGAAAGTGACAGGTGTTGCAGTTTCCAGGAGTCTGATTGCTGCCCTGGTGGTGAAAAGTTATGCCTGACTCCATGTGAGCTTGGAGCTTCTTTTCCTTGTCCTGGGGAAACCAGGGAGCACTGGATCTTGAGTCTCAGGGTGGGTGTTGGGATGACATGAGAATATTCAAAAAAGAAAAAGGAATATTGAGCTGCCCACCTGGCTGAGACTAGTGTGTATCCAGGCTTGGAAATCCATAGTCCTAGAAAGACAAAATGAGAGAGGAAATCCACTGGTCAATGCCGAGAGTGGGAGGGTGCAGGTCTCACTCTCAAATATGGTCCTAACGGTCACTGGACAGCTTCCACAAATTCCAAGTTAGGCTTCATGTTAACATGATAAAATATGACTTTTCATACTCCTTGCAATGAGTGAGGAATTTAGACTGTGTGGAAATCAACGTGAATATACAATGGGTTTTATACGCCTAAAATCTTCTGCCCTCAAATGACAATCTAGGTGCAGACATAAAACTTACCGAGTGAAAATTAATTTTGAAGTCTCAGGGTGTCTGACTAGCTAAGTGTGAAATGAGGTCAGGCCCCTGGCAGGGGTGACATGAGATTCGATTTAGCATCCCAGGCCTTTGACACTCTTGTCACCACCGGCTGCATGGATGTTCCAGCGCCCACTTTGCCATCTGAGCTCCTTCCAGCCTTCCAGATGATTTCTTTCATTTCCATAAGTAGTTTCGCTGAAACTCTGGTGCCTTGGAGAACATGCACATGGTTGGCATTAGAAAGATGGATGCAGGGTGAAGTGCTCTTGGGCCAAAGCGCAGGGGGAAAGGCAGACCCATCAACAGGATGCCAGTTGAGGGTTAGGACCATGAGGAGGAAATGGTGCACTCCGTCTGGAGGGGATAAGATGTATTAAGACCCTGTACAAAACCAGATAGGAAATCCTATGAATGTGGGGGAGCCGCCAATGTGTGTTGATTCTATCAGATTATTTTCTAGCAATAGAAATGATTCTTAATTAACATCAGGAGGGACATGGGACATTTCCAGCTGAGATAACACCCAGGATCTGATAGATATTTAGGAGGAATCTACAGAAACGTCCTGGGTAATCCCCTTCTCTTCTATGTTAGATGAGACTGACCAGGTAAACGACACTTAAGAAAATTTGAGGGGAAATCTACTTTTTAAAATTAAATGTGGCACAGCATCTGAGTTTCTCACAGTGTTCCCTTCAGCTGAGTCTAGTGCTAAGATTAAGAATATAAAAGTCGGGGCGCCTGGGTGGCTCAGTTGGTTAAGCGACTGCCTTCGGCTCAGGTCATGATCCTGGAGACCCGGGATCGAGCCCCACAGCGGGCTCCCTGCTCGGCGGGAAGCCTGCTTCTCCCTCTCTCACTCCCCCTGCTTGTGTTCCCTCTCTCGCTGTGTTTCTCTCTGTCAAATAAATAAAATATTAAAAAAAAAAGAATATAAAAGTTGTTTCTTGAATTAGAAGATCTGAAGCACGTCCTGGTTGGGAGGCAGGAACCGTCTCTAGAGGCATCCCCGGACTCACGTACACACGTGCTCATCTTGCCGAGTATCAGTCCATTATTGTGATAGGGTCACGTGGTACCACAGGAGTCTTTGGTCAATCATTCAAAAAGCAGATTTACTAATTCAGAAAATACGAGCTCCAACTATGAGCGTGTTCACTTCGCTTTTGAACTTCTTCCAGGAACTCACGGAGAGCATTTTCTATGACGGAATTGGTGTGGACCAGTTGGGAGAGCTGAGTTTTACGCTCTAAAGGCCGTGTTAGGACCCAGGGCTTAAGGCCATTCTGGGGCCGGGACAAGTGACTCACATCTCCTGTGACATAAC
This sequence comes from Spilogale gracilis, assembly GCA_004023965.1. NCBI lineage: Eukaryota > Metazoa > Chordata > Mammalia > Carnivora > Mephitidae > Spilogale > Spilogale gracilis. The sequence goes on from PITA01000610.1 coordinate 148,656, forward strand.
TTAGGAGCTGTTGTTAGTGTCTGCCGAGAGGTGAAGACCCTCTTGCCAACCGAGAGGCAATAAAAACAAAAAGGTTGGTTTGGAACTTGGTGTTGTTTCTGAGCTCCTCTGCTGGGCTGGGAGAGTGGGTTAAATTTGCTCCCTGTATTAATGAGAAAATTGCCAAGAAAGGCCAAGAAGCAGAGGAAAGAAGTGGCAGGGGGATCAAGCAGTTTCTTCTGATTATCTCATCAGCCTAGTTTAATTACAGAGGCAGAAACTGAGCCTCCGCCAAATAATAAAGTAAAGTAAAAAAAATAAAATAAATTAAAAAATAAAGTAAAATAAAATATAAAATAGTGGTGCTGTGGGCATCTTTGTGATAAGGGCTGCACCTAAAAGAGAGCAGAACTTCCCCGAGAAACTTGGAAGGACAGACTTATTGCTGGCAGGTGGGGCCTTTGCAAGCCACGCCCATTAAACCTGGGGCTCGCCCATCAAAGGGTCTGCAGGGCCTGTCCCTACAAGCATTTTCATTGACCAGTAAAGGGATGAAGAGCTGGCTGGTCTTCTGCACCCTGCAATCAATTTTCAACTGTATCTGGGCTTAGATGTATTCAGATTTCCCTTTGTGTTTGCGGAATGCTGTCCACCCGTGGCCATACTGTGTAAAATTCCTTCTCCACTCCTCTCCATGGGGAGTTTTGACTTGAAGTTGAGAGAAACCCACTGACGAGAGCCCACAGTTATTGCTGATAAGAGGCAGAATTTACTTGCCTATTTAATCCAATTTCAATGGAAGACTCTCTGAGCCCTTTCTCTGGGCTATGTTCTTGGCCACTCTGGGGAAGGGTTAGGAACGTGAGGCAGAAATGCAAGACAGACACATAAATCCTGCCCAAAGTTGACCTTTGGAAGTGTGTTTCCTCCTCTCAAATGTCAAGATTTAGAAAAAAAAATCCTTTGTATCATGCATGATGCACGCATGTAGGATTTTTTCCTAATGATTCATCGATTTGAGAAATATCATCTTCTGATAGCTTGTTAATACATGTTTTTACAGATTAATTAAGAGATTATTTTAATTCCATAAAATGAGCTTTAAAGTGATACATGTTCATTCAAAAATTGGAAAGAATCCACGCTTCTGGCATCCTCTGTTGGGCCCTTGGGCTGAGTTCTTTGAGCTAAAATGGAGGCAACTTCCCAGCTTTACCTTCTATGTGTCTTTTTGCTTTAACGATTCAGTAATTAATTTTTCATCGCTCAGAAACTCCACGTTGGTTGACTTTGGGTAGGTGAGTATTTATCTTTTGTTCCTTCTGGGGCGTTTGGCCTACCACCTTGGTGCTGTTGAGTGGCAGAAGAGTCATTAGTGTCAACCATTAACACCTGACCTGCTTGTTTCCGTACCTACTGTAATCGTATTTTGCTTGAAACAAGCACGGTTGCCTGAGGATGGTCAAACAAGTATATGTACCATCTGAGATGGCTGTGCGTAAACTAAAACATGTTCTGTCAAAATTGCTGATAATAAATTCTTTCAGACAAAAGCCTTAAAGAAAACTGGGCTACTGATACTGAAGGATGGGATCTTGTGAAAACTTCAGAGGAATGACAGCATCTTTGGGTCGCGTACGCATACCCCTTATTCTGTAACACATAGGTGGGGTCCCAAGTGCATGGCAGGTTTATTTGCTCCAAGGACGTGCTACTGGATGAAATAGCAGATATTCTAAATAAATACCAAATATTCTATAACAAGCATTAATTGCTTTAGTCCATCTGGTATTGCCCATGGCATCATGAAGTAGAACTATTTGGCTTCAGAGGAACTATATATGCTAAATTTTCTATATGTATATAAATCTAATTATTGGCAAAGTTACACAAAATGTTTAGGAAACCATTTTGGGGGAATGATATTAAACAAAACTTTAAAAATCACGGTAACGTTGTTTTCCCATAAAACCCCCACAACTTTAGGTATGGTAATGTAATACTTGTATTTCCAGAATGGATTGTTCATATTTTAGGATAGGGAGGAATTTGAGCTACACTGAAAGAAATCATATAAATAGAGTGTTGCTAATAGTGGGCTTCAGTATTTTTTTAAATTTTAATAATTAAATTAAATTTAAGTTTAATGCGTCTCTGGATCAAAACTGTTAATGACAACAGTCTGAGACATATTGTTGAAGCCACAATCATTCTTTGTAAGTCGGAGTCTCTGTTATTGAAAAGAAAGTCACGTTCTTGGAGGTGGACAGCAGTGGATGCTCTCTACTCTTACAGGAACAACTGGACCTCAGAAGGTCCCTTTTTACCTCTAATTGTTCCCAAAATTTCCATGTCAAAGAATATGTGGGATTTCCTTACAGATCTTCATATTAAAATGAACCATCAGGCAAATTGTTATCATTTAATCCTGCCTCTGCTTTAGTCCCTAGAATTCCAGGACAATCACCTAGAATTTTCTGCTTTGTTCCTGTCACTATGTACATTTGTTTCTCTAGGAATTTGTGTGTGTGTGTGTGTGTGTGTGTGTGTGTGCACATTTGCACATGTGCCTGAAGTTAGTATATGCTGCTTCCAGGAAGGCAATGGCCTTTTCTTTATTTGCAATTTTGTAACCAGTGTGGTGATTTAGCCCTTACAGAATATACCTTTCGGTCCTTGGTTTTCCTATTACATTTGCTTGTGCCTTGGTTTTAGCAATTTTCGACTCTGTGTTTATAGTTATTTGTTAATTTGCCTTCTCCCTCTACTATATATCCTCACATCCTCACAGTGATATAATTGTTTATTTGGTTCCATAGTATAACTGTAATGCTTTGCACATAGTAGATACTCAACAAATTTTGTTGAATCCAAAAATGCATTAAAAATGATCATCTGTGGGGCCCCTGGGTGGCTCAGTTGGTTAAGCAACTGCCTTCGGCTCAGGTCATGATCCCGGAGACCCGGGATCAAGTCCCACATCGGGCTCCCTGTCGGCAGGAAGCCTGCTTCTCCCTCTCTCACTCCCCTGGCTTGTGTTCCCTCTCTGGCTGTGTTTCTCTCTGTCAAATAAATAAAATCTTTAAAAAAAAAAAGATCGTCTGTTCTTTATATTTTTATTAAAGATTTTATTATTTATTTGACAGAGAGAGAGAGATCACAAGTAGGCAGAGAGGCAGGCAGAGAGAGAGGAGGAAGCAGGCTCCTTGCTGAACAGAGAGCCTGACGGGGGCTTCGATCCCAGGACCCCAAGATCATGGCCCGAGCCAAAGTCAGAGGCTTAACCCTCTGAGCCACCCAGGCACCCTGATCGTCTGTTATTATTGGGCTTTCTTTCTTATTAGGAAGTTTAAAAGAGGGTTGCTGTGTCTCCATGCCTTGTCCTATCTAGAAAAGGTACACTTACATCAGTCCATTCATAGAAAGAGACCTCTTTTCCTCTGGCCTTGGGGTATGACACCAAATGTCCCTTCTCTGTTGCGGTTACGCCATCTTTCATTCTGGACATCATTCACTTTGGACTGACTACTAAAAAAGTGTTCTCTCCTCAGTTCCTACCCTTGAGTTCCAGGTGTCATGGTGGAAGGTTTCAGGAGTTGGGAACGGATGGGAGAAACTTGAAAAATGCAAGATGTGCAGAGCCTTTTGATCATTGGAAAGTGGGGTGGGAGTTGGGGTGACTTGGGGGGGTGGGCATGAACACAAATGTAAAGCACCTTTAGCTTGCATCAGCAAAGTAGTGAGCTCTCAATAAATGTTAGCTTTTATTAGTTCCGTCACAAGTCAATGAATTATTGAGGAAAACAATATATCAGAAAAGGATCAATAGCAATACTTCTGACTTCCGATCTATACTTTCGCTTTACATCCAATCAATGTTATCAAAAACTGTACTGGCTCACAGGCTTAGACAAAACTGTTTTGTGAGCTGAATGGCTTCCTAAAGGAATGGGGAGCTAAAAACCTTGGGCAATATTGGACTTTGCAATAACACTTATATGCCTACTTGCAAAACCAATATTGGAACACTTAAAAAAAAAACTCACACAGTTCCCATTAGGGTAAGGGAAAAAAATTTTATTTTTGTATTCCCCCCTTGAGTGGATGTAATTTATTTATAAAAAACTTACAACTTTACAAGAAATTTGGAAGACTATGAGGGTGGGGGCAGTTTTGTCTGGGGTCTCTTCTGTCGTGCTCCATTTTGTAGAGCAAACTATATATGACTAGTTAATGTTAGAAGAAATAGAACATCTCTCCAGAAATCTTTCATATTCCAGATGCAGAGTTCCTGGGTCCAGAATCCCATCTGGCATATTTTACTACTTGAATGAACCCTTAACTTCAAAAGAAGTAAGAGTGGGCACCTGGGTGACTCAGTTGGTTAAGCAACTGCCTTTGGCTCAGGTCATGATCCTGGAGTCTCGGGATTGAGTCCCACGTCGGGCTGGGATGGGGGGGGTCTGCTTCTCCCTCTGACCTTCCCCCCTCTCGTGCTCTCTTTCTCATTCTCTCTCTAATAAATAAATAAAAAACAAAACAAAACAAAACAAAGGGAGTAAGAGTGAAACCTTTTGGATCTGATAGGTTGAAAGATATTTTGGAGGAGATTAACCCTGACCCTATTCAGTAAAATGTCTTAGACATTTTCAAATCTCCATGACAACAGAGGTATTTTCCCCAATTATTTTCCTTTTCTTTTTAAGTTTATGCACTTAGCTTTTTTTAAAGTAATTTTTACAACCAACATGGGATTCAAACTCATGACCCCGAGATCAGGAGTCATGTGCTTCTCCAACTAAGCCAGCCAGGGGCCCCATTCTTTCCCCAGTTGTGATTTCAGATTGCATGTGGACATACCAGCTAGTGCTCCACAGAAGTGGATGTCTCTTAGTTTCACAGCTCAGTAGTGCAAAGGGTCATGTCCCCGTTAAAGGGACAGCATGATCCTCTGGAAAAGCAGCTCCCACTTCAGGTCATCAGGATTCTCTGCAATATGGGCACTAGGCACCATTTTCTCCTTCAAACTTTCTTTTCTCTTGACTTTTGTCCCATTGGTTTCTTCTGATTCTCTTCTTATATTTAGTTTTCCATTTTGGCTTCCTTCATTTGGCTTGTTCTGCTTTGTATCTCTGAAATTACTATTTTAATAACCCGTTTAGTCATTGTCCTCGGCTGAATTGTGTCCATCCCTCCCCTCTTCATATGTTGCCATCTTAACTGCTGGTAGTTCTGAAAGTGACTGTTTTTGGAGGTAGAGAAGGTAGAGAAGTTGTTAAGTTACCTCTTTAGAGAAGGTAGTTAAGTTGAAATGTGATCATCAGGGTGGCCCCTAATCCATATGAGTAGTGTCTTTTTTTGTTTTTTTAAATGGAAGCTTTTCACAACATAGCTTTTTTTTTTTTTTTAAGATTTTTTTTTTTTTTTTTTATTCATTTGACAGAGAAACACAGCGAGAGAGGGAACACAAGCAGAGGGAGTGAGAGAGGGAGAAGCAGGCTTCCCACCGAGCAGGGAGCCCGATGTGGGGCTCGATCCAGGGTCTCTAGGATCATGACCTGAGCCGAAGGCAGTTGCTTAACCAACTGAGCCACCCAGTGTCTTTTTAAGAAGAGGCGGGAGGACCACAGACTCACAGAGGGAAAACATAGATCTACAAGCAAGGAAAAAGGCTGCAGAAGAAATCAATGCTTGCACCACCTTGATCTTGAGCTTTCAGCCTCCAGAACTGTGTGAAATAAATGTCTGATGTTCAGTCTGCTCCATCTGTGGGCCTTTGTGATGGCTGTCCTAGCAAACTGAACGGTGATTCATTTGATAAATATTTAGAAGGCCCTGACTAAAAAGACCGGTGAGATACGGTTCAAGGACAAAATAAACGCGTTGTTTCCTGGGAGAAGACAGATATGTAAGGATGGGGGATAAATTAGAGCCGTGTGCCCTGGGAGCACAGAGAAGAAATGCTGCCCAGCCTCCCAGCTGCTCAAGGCCATCTGTTGGGGCCAGACTTCTCTGTTGCTGTTACATCTCACATCCAGTTGATCAGGGAATCAGTTTGGCTTAAATGGCTTAAAAATATCTCCCGAATGTGGTCACTTGTCACAGTCATCTTTTGCCTGGACTAGTTCAAGCCTCCTGACTGTTGCCGTGTGTCCACAGCCCTCAGCCCATCTTCAGCAGGAGACTCTCAAGTTCAAGTTCAGTCACGTCATGCCTCTACCGAAAGCACTGTACTGGCTTCCATTTCACTGACATTAGAAGCTGTGAGTTCGCTCCCCACTATCCTCCCCTACCCACAAATTCTGTGCTGATCCTTAACGCCCAGCTCTACCCCTGCCTATGGGCTTTTCCTTCAGCTGTTTCCTCTGCCTGGAATTCTCCCACCTTCCGTATCTCTTTGACCAACTCCCTCATTTCCTTTAAATCTTTGCTCATGTGTCACCTTCTCAGTAAAGTCCATCCTGGTCATCTGATTTCATTTGACAGCCTGACCTCTGGGTCGATGGGCCCTGCTCCCTCTTGGTAATCCCACTGTCTCCAGATTTGCTTTTCTTCTTCCTGGGGCATGGAAAATCTAACATGCTTTATATTTTGTGTATTTATTGTCTGTCTCCTTTCCCACCACTGCTTGAGAACAGAGACTCCATAGAGAAATGCTGAGGGATGCCTCTCCTTTCGCTCATGGAGGCACCGTAGAAAGCTGGCATATGGACGGGGCTGGATACACACTGTGACTTCTGTGACAGGAGGACTGGATCCTACCCATTGAGGGGGACACATGCCAGAGAGAACTGGACCTGTGAAGGTCTGAAAGTCCCAGTGGCTGTGAGTAGTTAGTGGGGAGAAGTGAGTGAGGCTGGTGGGCAGGGCCAGGTTCCCTGGAGCTCAGGGCAGGATGGAGGATTTGGGTTTCCATTGGAGGCAGAAAGAATCCTTGCAGGATGCTTTGCAGGTAAGCAACAGGGACCGATTAACAGGCTGGAGTGATTGTCCTGGTGGAGAAGAAATGAGACAAGGCAGGGAGGCTGGGTAAGAGGCTGATGCAGGAATTCAAACCAAAATGAGGCTGTGGCATGGGCCCATCGCCTTCGACACTGCTCTCAAAGACACAGGCTGGCGGGCTCCTCCTGATCCCTTCTGTGATTTCCCTTGATTCCACAGGGTGAATTTCAGTCTCCTTAACACAGCCTTCAAGATTTTGTCTCTTCCTAGGGCTCCTCTTCCTAGACTTGGGATCCAGGAAACAAACAAATCAAATCCAACCAACCAACAAAAAACCCCTCAAGTAATGTTTATAGAGAACTCATCAAGTCCAAGGAACGTGTTAACATGTTTATATTTATCTTACTTAAATCTGCAAAGCGTGCCACTGAGCCAAGGACTCTTACTATCATTGTTCCTGCAGGAGATTTGTATGGCAGGGACAGTCTCCCTATTGAGAGGTTAAGGAATGTGCCCATGGTTGCAAAGCTAGTCCGTGGCAGAACTTGAATTCAAGGTCAGGTTTGTTTGGTACCCAAAGCCTTGTGTGATTCTTAGAAAACACAGAATTACTTCACATCTCTGATTCTTAAAATTACCCTTTTATTTTCGTCACACTCAACAGTGACAGATTTATTTACCTGTCTGCCTTTCCTTCTGGATTGTGGCTTCCTTGAGACCAAGGATGTGTCTTACTCATTGGGTGACTGCACCTCCCAGTTTTCCCTGGATGGTCCAGGTTTACACCTGTTGTCCCAGCACAGGTGTTAAGCACCCTCTTCCTTTCTTAAAAGTGTCCAGGTTTGGATGATGAATCATATGGCTGCCTACTTACTCACCTTTGTTCTCTCAGAACATGCATTATTCCAGGTATATAGGAGGTACTTAAGATATGTCTTTGACTAAAGGTGATATGTTCTTTTATTCTGTGATGATAGGTAGGGACCATATCGTCATTTTAGTTATGGGTATAGGAACAGGGAAAGGTGAGGGTAGGCTGAATGCTTTATCAGACAGAGCTCCCTCAAACCAGAGTCTCACCAGTTAGCCCCACAGCCATGCGGCAGCCGTGGAGGCAGGATGTTGGATCTCTCTTTAAGAAAAACCTGTACCCATGGCAAAGAGCTGTGGCAGCCTCCAGCATTTTCCTCTTTTAAGCCGTGACCACGCATTTCCTGGGCAGCTGCCAGGCAGTGACGGAGCATGTCAGAGACTCTGCAGTCTGGCCCGTAGTGCCCAACGAGGGACTCCAATGGCCATCTCTGGCTGAGACTGTGTGAGCTCTGCATTGTGGCCACCCCAGTTACAAGTGTCTGATCTATATCCTGATCTGGGGGCTTCTGCGGCCAGAGTTCGATCACATCCTGTATCTTTCACAGTTGCTCCTTGAACAAGCCTCTCATACTCCTCACTTCCTAGTGTTTGCTTTCTGAAGACCCAACCCGATACAGCTGGTACTAGGCTGAATCCGAGGAGAGGGGTGGTGAGATGGTGTTCGGGACTGGGTCACTCACTCGACTGGCCATGAGGACTCCCTCCCAGTGAGACCTGGAGCACGGATCACTAAAACTTTCATGATGGTTATTTGGGAGAATATTCTAGCAGAGGGGACAGCCTTGGCTGGAGAAAGGATGCAGGCATTTGAAAGGACCCAGATGGAAGGTGTGGAAGGACCATGGAACAGGCTGACTGGGCTAAGTTGCACTGAGACCCTAAGGAGAAGCTGCAAACAGGAAATAATTGAAAATCAACTGCAAAGGCCTTGGAGAGGCTTGTTCTTGGAGTCAGGGTAGAAAAAGGAGAAGATCAAACTCAGGACTTAATGGACTTGATTAGGTTCAAAGACGATTGAACCATTATGGTCCAGGCCTTGGCTGGGAACATGTGGGACCCTTACACCTGGGATGGGGACATCTGGGTGCATGCCTCCCAATATTTTGGAACCCCAGACCTGTCTGAACCCTTAGAGCCTGCAGAGATGCTTCACCCTTTCCTATTATAAGCTAGGCCTCCCCAGTGAAGGATGACACCACAGAGTCCTGTCCCCACAAGGCAAAAAGGGCCTCCTTAGCGTCCCTCCTCCTGGTAGGTTAGAGAGAGAATATACTCCTTTTCCTCTGACTGCAAAAACTAGCCAACATCCTTTGTCAAGGATTGGGATTGGATTTTGAGCATGCTTGATCAAGAGGGCTGGAACATGAGACTGGAGAGAAGAGAGTTTATGGATGTTGGAGCCCTTTCTCAGATATGGAAAAGCCCTCAGAGGGATGGTACGGACAAACCATTTGGCTGCTTCCCAAAAGACTGGAGACAGGCCCATGCTGAGCAGAGTTAGAAAGTCTAAAATGTCACAGCAGAGAGTGTAGAAAAGGGTTAAAAGGCTCAGGGAAGTAGATATGCTGGGGGAGAGAGAGATTATGTAAAGCAGAAGGTCCACCAGAGGACTATGATGGGTGTGAAGGCCAGGCCATGGGGAAATTTGGTGGTGGCTCCTTCCTGCCTGATGGGGGGATGGGCAGGCACTGAGCTGAGTTGAGTTCGTGGACAGCAGTGATGATGGGGTGAAACAGATGGGATCTAGTGAGGATACTTCTTAATACATACACATCAAAAGAAAGTAAGAATGGATACCCTGGAGGCTGAAGGTTGCGCTGTCAAACACCTGCAATTCTTTGTCTAGTTTTAGATGTCCAGCTAGATTTGGAACCCACCGATTGAAAAGGTAGCTGGTTCCTAGGAGGAAGGACCCCGCAACACCATAGAAGGTCTGTCATGGGATGATCCCAGTGTCCTTTCCCCAAGAGACCATGTATTCAGATGATTCTGCTTTGCAGAAAACTTCCTAAATATTTTGAGGATTATTAGACACAGGTTCCGAGCAGGCACTGATCCTTGGAGGCAGGCGATGTCTTTGTAACCCCATTGTTAGAAAGGTGGCAGAGGTGACCTAGGTAATAAATGGAGTCCAGCTTCCAGTGGCTTATGGACCTCCTGCCCCATGATCATTTGTCCAGGCTCTAAATCTATAATTGGTCTTGATATACTTGGCAGGTTGAATCATCCTGCCACTCGGTCTTTGGCTAAACTTTGGTCATAGGGGGTAAGGTCCGGTTGGAGCTGCTGAAAGTGTTTGTTTTGGCCAAAATAGTATAAATTAAACAATATTGCCTCCTGAGGTTCTATTAACCATGACTTTTATTTCCTGTTTTCTGATATTTTGACATCTGGGGGCCTGGAGGGACTGTCCCTCTGCTCCCAGGGCTAGCCAATTTCTAGAGACAGGAAATACCTTATCCACTATAGTGCTTTTTTTAAGTGCAAAACAACCAATCCACAACCCACCCCCCAACCATCTCCTTTATCAGATTGTCACATTCCAGGCCACCATTCACCTGTCACAATGATCCCAGAGCTGGGGGACTGCACAACAATGGGCAGCCCTTAGGCCCCAGAGCCCATTGAAATTATTCAAGCTGCTTTCCCTGCCTCACCTATTCCTTCTCATGGAAATAAAACTAAAGGCTCTTGCCCACCATTTTCCCCTCGCCCTCTGCTTCCTGACTGACCCAAGGGCTTCTCTGTGTGGCCCTCTGTAGGGAATTGTGCCCATTTCTCATAGGAACTGAGTTAGAAACTATTTTTTCAATGGCAGTTGTCTTTTGATCTGTTGGCCTTTCAGAACCTCACATTTTCTACTAACACGAGTGGAAGGATAGTGGGGATTGATGTCACCTCTCAGGGTCTCAGTGACATTATGTGACATTATGTCACATCATGACACAGGCATTGTAGCTGTTATTATATCTCCCCTCACCTGACCGCCGCGGGAACTGGCTAGATCCCGAAAAATGATTGTAAACTGCCAAGTGTTCAACCAAGTGGTAGTGATCACAGCTGTGTGTCTGAGGGGACTTCTCTGCTACCCCAGGATAATGTGGCCTCAGGGACCTCGTGTGCAGCCATGGACTTGCCAAATGCCTTCTTTTCGATCCTAGTCAAGAAGGAAGATCGGCAACAGGTAATAATCATATGGAACAGCTAACAATATACAGTGACTGATTTGCCCTCAGGCTATGGTAATCGTCCCACACACCTTGTCATAATATTGTCTGAGATCTGGGCCACATAGTTATCCTTGAAAATAGCATGTTAACCCATGACATCAAAGCTAGCAAGCTGGCTTAGGCAGAATAAACAAGAGATGGCTGGAAACGTGCTCCAGAGGTTGAGAGATAAACCTTTGAAGATTTAAGGTCCTGCCATGTCAGTGAAGTTTTCACTTTTTATTTTTATTTTTTGTCAGTAAAGATTTTTTTTTTAAGATTTTCTTTATTTCAGAGAGAGAGAGAGAGCACAGAGGAGAGCAAGTGGGGGAAGCAGACTTCCTGCCGAGTAGAGAGCCCAACACGGGGCTTGCTCCCAGGACCCAGAGATCACGATCTGAGCCAAAGGTAGATGCTCCACCAACTGAGCTATCCAGGAGCCCCTGTCAGAAAAGTTTTTAATGGTTCAGTGGTCAGGGCGCCTGGGTGGCTCAGTGGGTTAAAGCCTCTGTCTTCAGCTCAGGTCATGATCTCAGGGTCCTGGGATCCAGCCTCATATCAGGCTCTCTGCTCAGCGGGGAGCCTGCTTCCTCCTCTCTCTCTGCCTGCCTCTCTGCCTACTTGTGATCTCTCTCTCTGTCACATAAATAAATAAAATCTTTAAAAAACATGGTTCAGTGGTCAGACACATATTCTGTCTCTCTCTTTATGCATCTCAAACTACCTCTCTGTCTATATATGTTCTTTCCCTATATATATTCCTATTGTTTCTGTCTTTCTGGACAACCCTGACTAAGCCAGGGACTGTACAACCAGCCAAAGGAAGAGGAAGAAATCCAAGTTTGGTTTCTAGATGGGTTGGCCACATTGTGTGAAAGAAGTATTCTGAGGTGAAACTCGTGAGTAAAGACCTAGAAAGTCAAAGACTGGAAAACCAGAGGCACAGGAGTCTTGGAGGTAAAGGCACATAAGTGGACACGGGGAAGTTAGGCACCAAGTGTGAAGAGATTTGCATTGCACCTTCACAGCCATCAGAAAGCATTCACCGCGGAAAGGGCAATGAACCAAATAGACAAAATGGCATGGCTGGTTGATGTTAGCCTGCTTCTGTAATCAACTACCCTAGAACTGCCATAATGGGCACGTGGATGGAGTGGCCATCATGGTTGACATTGGCCCCCCATTGTGGCTTCCCATTTACCAAGCAGTCTAACAAATGCTGCCTCTTCTAGCAACGAGACTGAGACTGAGCCCCTAGTGTAGCACAATTCCTTGTGAAGAAACCAGCCACTTGGTGACAAATTGACTACATTAGCCTCCTTCTTCCCTGAACTAATGCTTTGTTACCACAAAAGTAGACCCATATTTCAGGTATATTAGGTTGCTTTTCTTGTTCATAATGCTCCAGCCAACACTGCTATGTGGTGATTTATCAGATGGTTGATCCGTGAGCACAAAATCCCACACAACATAACATCCTTCAGGGAACACCTTCACAGCAAAGGAGGTGCAAGAGTAGGCCTATAGTGAGGGAACCATGGGTTTTATGATGTCCAGCATCTGCTGACTGGGGCAGCAGCTTGGAAACCGGGCTCTGGTAGAGTGGCATGCACTCCTTGCAGAAAATGCTGAGACTTACTGATTTAGAGCTCTTTCTGGCATTGTAGGAAGAATACCTGGGATCCAGAACCAAGCAGTGGCGATGAGAGTGACCCAGTGGGATACTTCATGTTTCTTATCCTCAGAACCCCTCAGTGTTAGAGGTTCCTTGCTAGGGGACACAGCAATGTTCTTATTGAACTATAAGCTGTGGCTTCTGTCTGGGCAGGAAAAGGAGTCACCATCTTGGCAGGGATAATTGAACCTAATCGGAAGAAAGAGGTGGGGCTGCTGATACCCAGAGGAGGCAGAGAGGAATATGTGGCGAACTCAGGTGACTGACCCAGGTACCTCTTTGTATTTCTTAGTGCATGATTAGACAAGTGCAGTCATCCCAGCCTGAGACTCCTCTAGCTACCCAGAATCTCTCAGGAAATGAGAGTTTGGGTCATACACCCGTGAAGCCACCAAGATCAGCGGAGGTAATAGCTCAGGGTGAGGGGTCTTCAAATGGGTAATGAAAGGGAGGGAAGTAGGGTGGCGGGGGCAGTCCTGGGACCAACTGCAGTTTGCACCACTAATTAGGTTTCCCTCAAAAAGAGAGCCCCAATGGATTTTTGAAGGAGCTGCTCCAAAAACATGTATGGAGAAGTAAATCCACGAGCCAGAGGGATGGACTGTGGCAGGCACTGGGGTGTGCTATTCAGATCTTCATTCAAGAAAGAATGCCTGGGGAACAGGGGTGTCACCAGCCAGAGCCCCCCGCTGCAGCAGCTTTAGGGTCTGATCCCGCTTCTGAGCCAAGAATGCACACTTCCCAAGCAAGCTCTCAGGTGCTGGCTGTCATTGGTCATGGCTGTCCAATGCAGGACCTGTCCAACAGGTGATCTCAATAGGTAATCTTTCTTTTTTTTTTTTTTTTTAAGAGAGAGACAGTGATTATGAGGGGATGGAAAGGGAGGAGCAGTGGGAGAGAGGGAGAGAATCTCCAGCATGCTCCATGCCCAGTGCAGAGCTAGACGTGGGGCTCAGTCTCACAACCCTGAGATCATTACCCGAGCTGAAATCAAGAGTAGAATAGTTAACTGACTGAGCCACCTTGGCTCCCCTCCAATAGATAATCTTTGCTCCAGTGCTCCCTATCAGGTTGGCCAGATCTTTGTCAGACCCACCATGATTGGAGGCTCTCCCCACTCTGTCTGGTTTCCTTTTCCCCCAACCCCGCCCGCCCCCTGCCTCTATACAGGTGTCAGATCTGAACCATGGTCTGAACCACCACCTTCATTCTCCCTCTGTATTTTTCACAAACATCACTCCCCTATTCTCTAAACTGCTTGTTCTTCTGACTCAGCCTCACAGCCTGCTTTCCCTGAGACCCACTGACACAATGCTCCGGTCAGCTTGTTATAGTCTGTTTACCCACAGATAAAAGCAGTAAGATGCCATACGTGGCTAGCAGAGGCATGCTAACACATGGAAATATTTATGCCCATTGAAAAAGTTGATTCACAAAGTAGTACCAGATTTTCTTATTAGACCTTTTTTTCTTCTTTAAATTCAGGGACTTTTACAGTTAAAATATTCTGGAAGTAGAATAGGAAAACTAAATTGAAGGTAAATCTAAGTTAATTACAGATGCAAAATTTTTGTTTTAAATGTAAGCATCTACCCCACTTCTTTTACCCACAGTTGGGTTAGTGTTCTGTGAAGTACACACAGACTTTACTCACTTATTATGGAATTTGCTTTTTATATTTCTAAAGCAGCTAAATTCAGGGGCAACAAACCCAAACTGGTCTCACATTTCGATTCAACACTTTTTTTGGCTGAGCCACTTCCTCCAGAAGGCTTGCCAGTCACCCCAAATTAAAGATGGCAGTGGACAAACTCCTTGCCTTCCATTTCAGCTTTTCTTGCCTTTCTAATTTCTTGGAATTATTGTGGTGTGATCTTCAACACTCAGTAGGGTTCAGACACTAGGATTAAAAGTGGCTGCCATTCTGCTCTGAGAGTCTTGGCAAGAGTCAGTCTCTTGGGTTCCTTATAATGCATGTGACAAGAGTGGAGGTGGGCAGCTCTGTTTTGTGTTTCTTCATTCAGATACTTCCCTGGGTGAAATCAGTTTTCCAAAATAACTTGTATACAAAAACATTATCGTTTACTTCAGATCATTTCCTTGTCTTCCCATCATCCAATTTCTTTTTCCTTTATAGCTTCAAGCCATGGTGTCTTAGTCTGTTTGGGCTGCTATGGTGAAATGTCACAGACCGGGTAGCTTGTAAACAGTGGAAATTGATCGCTCACCATTCTGAAGGATGGAAATCCAAGATCATGGGGCCAGCATGGTTGGGTGAGGGTTCCCTTCTCGGTCTTATTTTGTCCTTACATGGAAGATAGCGTAGGGGGCACCCTGGAGTCTTTTATAAGAGCACTAATCTCATTCACAAGTCCTGGGCTCTCATGACCTAATTATTTCCCAAAGGTCCCACCTCTTGGTAACATCACCGTGGACATAGGTTTTCAACATGTGAATTTCAGGGGCAGGGCACAAACATTCAGATGATAGCACATAGACTTTGAAATGTATCACATCTTTACATAGCAATCTCCTTCCTGTTTGTGTATTGACTTTCTTCAGATCTCACATTCCAGCCAAGCCAACATCCTCAACATCCCCTGACTATTTCCAGACTGTTTCCAGAGCTCTTTTCTTTATCAATATCTCTTCCAGTGTTTGGGTTCCTTCTTGGGACCCATCTTCTCCTAAAGGTCTATTCTAACTGCCTCCAAATTATTTCTTTGTCATTATCTTAATGCTTCCTTATTCTTCAGCTTGTTTGTACAAGTGTAATGACATATGTACTTGGCCTGAGCATAATGCCTGTACTTGAGAGAAGCAACTGGCAAAATCACCCATTTCTTGTTTTATGGAACTACAGCCAAACCACCCTGGCTTCATTATCATCACAGGTGTGTGTGTGTGTGTGTGTGTGTGTGTGTTTAAATGAGAAATTTGAAATGCTTGAAATGCACCATCTTTTGGAGCACCTGGTGGGGGCTCAGTTGGTTAAGCATCCGATTCTTGATTTTGGCTCAGGTCATGATCTCAGGGTCATAAGATTAAGCCCTGCATTGGACTGTGTGCTCAGCAGGGAGTCTGCTTGAGATTCTCTCTCCCTCTCCTTTTGCCCATCCCTACCAAGTAAATACATAAAATCTTTAAAAAAAAAAGAGGGGCGCCTGGGTGGCTCAGTTGTTAAGCATCTGCCTTCAGTTCAGGTCATGATTCCAGAGGCCAGGGATCGAGCCCCGTATCAGGCTCCTTGCTTAGCCGGAAGCCTGCTTCTCCCTCTCTCACTTCCCCTGCTTGTGTTCCCTCTCTGGCTGTGTTTCTCTCTGTCAAATAAATGAAATCTTAAAAAAAAAAAAAAGAAAAGAAAAGAAAAGAAAAGAAAAGGAAAGAAAGAAAAGAAAAGTACCATCTTTTATTTTCAGATCAAGGGAATAATTTGTCTTGTTTATGAGGATTTTCGAGTTGTTTGCTGTCAGAACTAAGGGTTCTATTTAAGTTAATAATCACTATAAGTAATCAGAGCTCTAATACTTCTGTTCTGTGGTGTTAGCTGCTGCATCCTCTGTAGTTAGAACACACCCATGAACACATGCACATGGAAGTTTCTGAAATTTCCATCTATACTGACGTGTTTGCATGTACTGGTTTACTCATATCCCACTAAGCCAGACCTCTGGCATCCTTTGTTGCCTTTTTGTTCTAGTTCTTGCTAATAGAATGAATATTTCTGTCTGCCCAAAGTTCATGTTGAATTCCAATCTCCAGGGTGCTGGAAGTGTGGGGCGGGGCCTTCAGGGAGAGCTTAGGGCATAGGGGCGGAACCTTCATAAAGGGGATTAGCGCCCTTAGGGAGGAGACCCCAGAGAACCTTTCATCCTTTCCCCAACATGGTGACACAGTGGGAGGAGGGTCATCTGTGAACAAGGAAGTAAGCCCTTCCCAGACACTGAATCCTCCAACACCTTGATCTTGGACTTCTCATGCTCCAGAACTCTAAGACATAAATTTAGGTTGTTTATTCCACCCCGTCTATGATACTTTTGTTATAACAGCTTCAATGGACTAAGACACTGTCCCAATTCAGTAGATGTTTGTTTCTAGATTTTAGTTCTTGACGTCAGCTCCATGTAACACACTGTCATTCTGCACACCAGAATTGTCTGAAAGCCAGCTTCAAGTTGAACAGTAATGAGAAAAATCTAGATGCCTGTGTTTACTCACAGCCACAGCATCTGCATCTCGGAACGGAAGACAGAAGTCTTAAGTGTTCTCTCAACTGCAATCAGATGAAATGCTCAGTGATTCATTAAGACATTAGGTGATGACCGTCCTAGAGCTTGACTTCTGTGTAACTGCAATAATGCACGTTTCCTTTCCTGGTTTGTTCCTCTTTCAGTAAAGAAGTCACAATCAGAGTGCCTTTTAGCCTAAGTGCTAAACTGTCCTCTTTGCCTTTTTGCCTATCGTAGTAATTGCTGCACTGGGCAAGGATTAAATTGGATTTGTGCGCTGTGACCTACTTCAGAGCAAGGGAGGAGATGTTTCTGTCTTCCGGAGAGTCACCACTCTGTGAAACACTTAAAACTCTAGTAGACAAAATGCTGGAGAACATTCCATAGAGGACTCTTAATTGGTATTCTGCCTCCTTCCCATTTAAAATTACAAAGTGGGTATGTGTTTTGTAGCTTTTAGGCTCCAGGCCTCTTTTAAATCTCAATCCCCAAACCCTAATGAGACTAAGTAGCCTTTTGTTTTTCCAGGTATGTGGAAGTTGTTCCAAAACTTTTAGTTTTCACAGACCAATACATTTTCAAAAATTGTTTTGAACATATGCTTGAGGTTTTCATTTTTCCCTTTTTTCCTTTCTTTTCCTTTCCTTTCCTTTCCTTTCCTTTCCTTTCCTTTCCTTTCCTTTCCTTTCCTTTCCTTTCCTTTCCTTTCCTTTCCCTTTCTTCTTTCCTCCCTTCCTTCCTTCCTTCCTTCCTTCCTTCCTTCCTTCCTCTTTCTTTTTTCTTTTTCTTTCTTTCTCTCTTTCTTTCTCTCTCTCTCTCTTTCTTTCTTTCAGCCAGGTAAGAACAGATATTCTTTGTGGCAGGTATTATTGCTTCCGTCCTTGCTGACAAAACTCTAATTTTGTTTGTGGGGCTATCCGTTTCCCAAGTGAGTTAAAGTTAAATGTGAGTTAAAGTTAAATCTTGATTAGTCTAAAACGCTAAATCAACATCCTTGGCAGTGACTGATTTAAGGATAGGCATGTGGTCCTATTTTGGACAATGATGTACGCGGGGGAAGTCAGGGAGGGGATATGCTGGTCGTTTCCCATTTGCTTCTCTCCTTTCAGAATAATTTTGCCTTTGTCTGCCTTTCTGAATGCCTCAGGAGGCGGCATTTAAAGATTTCAGGAAGGCTCTCTTGTCTGCTGTCTTGCGCTGGGTTTGGCTAATGGAGGCACAGCCAGGAGCTAAGA
The DNA here is from genome assembly GCA_004023965.1 of Spilogale gracilis. NCBI lineage: Eukaryota > Metazoa > Chordata > Mammalia > Carnivora > Mephitidae > Spilogale > Spilogale gracilis. The sequence continues at coordinate 166,798 of PITA01000610.1, forward strand.
GTTTTTATGACTCTCTATTCCCCTCTTCCTGGCTGCAGTCTTGCTGGCAGCTTTTTCCCTCTGAGGCATAGGCTCTGTCGGGCCACCTCCCTACCTCTGAGACAACTCTCATTACAGGGGTAGGAACTTCGGTTCTTCAAGTCCCTTCAGAACCTGAAGTTGCAATAGCTCCCTGATCTGACTAACCCTTGGCGCTTCACCATCCCTCGTCGGTCTGCCCCCCGAACTCTTCCCATGGCCTATACATTGTCTCTCCATCAAATGCACTTCACTTAAATTCTGTGAGTGCAGCAGCTCTTCTCTGCCCGAACCTTGACTGACAGAGCAGCCTTTGGGTAATGATTGTCAGAAAGAGACACAGAGGAAGACCCAGTTCTTTTTGGACTGGATGTTGCTGTGTCTGCAGGTGACCTCAGGACCTTTGTGGCTGCCATCGTGAAAAGGGAGGGTGCTAGGTTGAGGAAAACCAACATATTAGTGAAGCAGGTAGATAGAAGGAGCTGTGTCCTTGAGGCTGTCATGCCTTTGAATGAAGCAGTTCTGGAGATGCTCTGCAGTGAGACAGCATGATGTACGAGCTAAGACATTTTCTTCTTTATGCCACTTTGGGCAGTGGTCTTGTGTTCTGCAAAGCTGGCAGTTTTCTGAAGGTGAATAAAACACTTGAACAGGATGCAATAACAGAATAATGGAGTGAGGGTGGAGAAATCTGCATAAGTAGGGTGAACAGAGATACATTCAAAATGACTTGGATGATGGAAAGAGATGAGAAGATGGGAAAATGATTAGCACTGTTTCAAACAGAAGAGGGAGCATTTCAACTCTAAACATATAGAAAGAACAGACACAGAATAAGTTGCAGGTGAGAAACTTAAATAGAACATTTGAGAAACTTGTCTGATTTTTCTCAGTGTTTGGTAAGTACTGGTATATATACTATCTTTATCCATGGTTTATTCACAAGACACTTTTCTGATAAAGGAATAGCAAAACACTCATTGCAATCTTATGGGGGGGGATTCACCCATTTTAGACATGGGGTAACGCCAATGACACTTGGCCATGGCTTCCTGTCCTTACAAGGCTGTCCACAGAAAATCATGTCCACCTTCCCGATCTGCCTCACAGGGTAGTAGCCCCACTCTGGTCTGGGTCTCACCTTGCTCTTGGTCACTCTGTTGTGACCCTGCTCATAGACCCTGGCTTCTTTCCTGCCCTGGCCCTCCAGGCTGA
>PITA01000610.1:168130-238891 GCA_004023965.1 Spilogale gracilis
CTTCTTCTTCTTCTTCTTCTTCTTCTTCTTCTTCTTCTTCTTCTTCTTCTTCTTCTTCTTCTTCAAGATTTTATTTATTTATTTGACAGAGAGAAACACAGTCAGAGAGGGAGGGAACACAAGCAGGGGGAGTGAGAGAGAGAGAGAAGCAGACTTCCCGCCGAGCACGGAGCCCGATGTGGGACTCGATCCTGGGACTCCCGGACCATGACCTGAGATGAAGGCAGTCATTTAACCAACTAAGCCACCCACACGCCCCTTTCCCTTCTTCTTTTTTACCCTTCCACCTGGCTTCTCTCCACTGGGATTTCCTAGAGACTCCTCCCATCATCCTTGAACTATCATTGCTGTGATTTATGTTTTGGTAAGCTTTACTCCTCAGAAAAATATTGTAAATTTCAAAAACCAATCTTTTCAAGTTTATTTTAAGCCAATTTTATTTATTTTTTTTTAAAGATTTTATTTATTTATTTGACAGAGAGAAACACAGCCAGAGAGGGAACACAAGCAGGGGGAGTGAGAGAGGGAGAAGCAGGCTTCCTGCCAAGTAGGGAGCCCGATGTGGGACTCGATCCCGGTTCTCCAGGATCATGACCTGAGCCGAAGGCAGTCGCTTAACCAACTGAGCCACCCAGGCGCCCCTTAAGCCAATTTTCATAGTAAACTCTATACCCAGCATGGGGCTTGAGTTCATGACCTAAAGATTAAGAGACTCATATGCTCTACCCACTGAGCCAGCTCAACACCACTAGTTTAAGATGATTTTAATTTAAAAAAACTATTGTCGGGTTCCTGGGTGGCTCAGTTGGTTAAGTGACTGCCTTCGGCTCAGGTCATGATCCCGGAGACCCGGGATCGAGTCCCACATCGGGCTTCCTGCTTGGCAGGAAGCCTGCTTCTCCCTCTCTCACTCCCCTGGCTTGTGTTCCCTCTCTGGCTGAGTTTCTCTCTGTCAAATAAATAAAATCTTAAAAAAAGAACCAAACTATTGTCACGAGAGTATTTTTCCTAAGTTACAAATGCTGTCTGAGTGACATAATGGAATAAATTCCCTTTATTATCGGCCTCCATCTTTCTGTACCCCCTTGCTTCTTGTCACTTCTCTGATTCCCAGCCTTATCAATTCTGATTGCCTTTGACACCTTCCTATCCAACCTCAGAAGGGAAGTGGGAAGGAGAAATGAGAACATAGGAAGAGAAAGAGTGACGAAAATGATCATTTTCTAATGAAAGTCTCAGAGACTCAGAAGAGAATATCTGTGAGGCTTTGCTGTTTTTGTGACCCCACTAACTTAATGTTAGACTGGATATAGGGTGTACTATTCTTTCTTGGGTGTGCTGTTTGCATGAGCAATACTGGATTTGGAGGCCATGGGATGAAAATTATTCCATGAAAATTATAAAATCCCCCAATTCACCCAATTCAGTGGGTAAGTCAAGGAAAATGATCCACTCATCCCTTGTGAAGAAACTCTTTCCATTGGAAGATAGCGCATAGGTTGGCACTGACTAGAAGTTTTCTGAAAGGGTGGATATAGGCAGGCCAGGAGCCACTGAGGTCTGGAGGCCTTTCCAGCTTGGCAGCTGGAGAATTCTTGGGCAAGAACATAGGTGCTGAGAATCCACAGAGTCAGATACTTTTGCTTTAGGGGAAGATGTTAAAAGGTGTGGCTCTCAAATGTGAAACCTGCTCCTTGCCATATATAATGCCATCAGGGACAGCACTGAGAGCTCCAGTCACAGAGATCTTGACCATTGTCTTCGGTCCCTCTCTTTTACCTGCCTTTGGGAACTTCAAGAATTTGCTTAGCTTCGCTAGACTTTCAATGTCATCCATGACACTGACATAACCCTGTTCTGCCCACCTCTTTGGGTGGCTGGGATCAAGTGATACAACATGATTTCATGTTCTGAAGTGGAGCATTCTACATAGGCACATGGTACCACTGAAGGTTTTCTGTGATGTGTGACCCATTTACAAGGTTCTGGAGGATTGTGACCTCTACTGGTCAGCACCTCCTGCAGAGATGGGCTGGAAAAAAGACAGTCCTACCCCAGGGGAACTTCCTCTGGCTGGAAGAAATCACTTAACCAGGGCTATGTGCCCAGCACTGTGCTGAAGAGGGAGGGGAAGCCTAGAGACAGTTCAGAGAGGCCATTTATAGAGAGCTGCCTGCTTCTATGATCAGACTTAAGAGAGGACACAGCATTTAATATATTTGATAATATAGCCACCTGGCTTTTTAAAATCAAGTAATGATCATTTAAGTACCTCATAAGTGGTTTGTTTTTGATTCAGATTTTGTTGGCTGCTCCTCCTAAGTATTTCTTAACTGCCTCCCTCCCCCCGCAACCCCTGCTTCTCCCCCTCACTACCACCACTTGATTCTGGGCCCACGTCACCTCCCATGTCGATCATGTTGGCCTCTCGCCTAGTGTCTTCCCTCCAGCAAGCTACTGCCATGCCCACCCAGAATATTCTCTAGGACTCCAGTCTGACTATGTCCTTTCCCCGCTTAATACCCACCAGAATCTCCCTTATTGCCTTCAGGATAAAACCAAAATTCCTTATCGTGGCATACAAAGCTCTTACTTACTTCTCCAGCCATGCACCTCACTCCTATCCCAGTGCACATGCAGGCCATCCTGAATGTGCTCAGCCCCCAGTCCTTCCATGCCCTGACTTGTCTTGGACAGTCATACATGTGGCTTTCTGTGTCTTGCTCTACTTAGCCAAACTCCGCTCCTCCTTCCCTAAGGAGTCCAGCATTCCTGCGTCCCCTAATGCTGGGCGAAGGTTGCTCCCTTGTGCTTCCTGAACATGCTTGCTCTGTCTTCCCTCACCCTCAGCTGATAGCCTCCCCTCCTACTGCCTTGAGGAGTGGGAACTGTTAACTTCCTACCAGACCCACAGTCCAGCCACCTTGTCTCTTCCTTCTTTTATACAGTTAGAATTGTCAAAGTGTCCCTCTGTGTCCCCTCACCTTCTCAAGGACTTGTGCATTTATTCTTCCCTCTATCTCCAACCTTGTCATTCCTTCTCTTTCTACTGGATAATTCCCATGAGAATGCAAACATTCTTAACATTTTCCTTGGTTGTTTAGAGGATCTCCAGTTGCCATTCCATTTTTCTGCCTTTTCTGCCTAAAATTCTCATGGGTCTGGCTCCCTGGCCCCCAGCCCTGAGCGAGATCAACAGTGACCTCTGTTTTGTGCACTCTGGACTCAGTTTTGTGCCTCATCAGCACTCACCACCTTGCCTGAACTTCCTTCTGGTTCCTCGTCCCCACCCCCAACCCACCTAAACCCTGTGCCCATGTCCTTTCTTCTCTTGCCATGCTCTCGGTGGGTGGTCTCACCTTGACCTATAGCTTTAAATCACATTTATTTGCTGGTGATTCCTGAATTTAAAGTCTCAACTCAGACTTCTTCTCTGTGCATCCAACCACCTCCTCCACATTCCCATTTGACAAGCGTCTCAAATTTAATACATCCCAGAATGAATTCCTGATTCCTGCCACTTCAATCGATAGCTGCCTTGTCTTCTCCATCTCAATCAATCACACCTCCAATCCACCCGGTTGTTCCATCCAGAAACCTGTCACCTGCTAGACTCTTCACCTCCCTTCGGAGTCCATTTGTTAGAAATTCCTGCCTCGTCCAGCACCAAAAGATATCTGTGTCTGTCCACTTAGCTCTTGTCCAGTCTGAGCCCCCCTCAGCTTCACATGTGTGGCCCCCCCTTCCACTTGGGGGAGATAGCTCCAATCTCCTGCTGCACTGCGTCCAGGAAAAGTGTGATGCTTGCATAAAACCTGCTATTGCTCCCACTGGACCGCTCATGCTGGGTCTGGCCCTTACCTTTCTTCAAGCCCTCCTTCTATCCCCTTGTCCCTGCCCTTCAACACACGTAACCCGTGGCCGGCTCTGCTCACGTCCCCTTGGCTCAGCGATACATACTCAGTCACCAATAATGGATCCTGGCATAGAGATTGTGCAGATAAATGTTTGCTTTGATTGTTGAATTTACTGCTGTGCTCCTCAGATCCTCAAGTAACTAATATGAGAGGAAGAAAGTCCTTGCTGAATGGGAGCTCTTAGTACAGTGAGTGACACAAGTGTGTACGCAGAGCATATTTGCCATTTTAAGTGATAGATTTGGTGGAGGAGGAAGCCGACTCTGGGGCCACCAAAGGCTTAGGAAAGATTTCTCAGGGAAGGGATCACTTGAAGTCAGTTGACGAACTTCAACAGAATTCTAAAACAACATATAAAAACGGTAACCGTAGGCAGTTAAATAATGGAAAAATATGCCAAAATAGTAATATTGGTGACCTTTGGCTTTTAGTTTGGTGAAAATTGCTTTTTTCTATTTTGATATTGCCAAATATTCCATCATGAATTTATCATTTTTTATAAAAAGAAAAGTTAAAAAATAAGTTGGTGGGAAATAGTTTTTACACCCGTGCACACACATGCACATGTATGTACACACACGAACACGTACATATTTTTATTGTAACACAAGACAGACAGAGGCATCTCACCATGAGTTTTCTTGTCTGTTTTTGGAAGTCAGATACAGGTCCTGGAAATAAAAATTTTTCTTGAAATAAATTTTTCCCAAACAAGAAAAAAAAAAAGAGGAGAAAAATAAGGAAACTGATGAGAAGTCCTTTTACTGAGTTTACGAGTTGAGTGGGTAGCAGGCAAGGGATAGGAGGAGAAAAGAAAATAACATTTTCTTGTGATGTTCCACTGTAAAAGTTAGTGGATATTTTTACAGGTACCAGCTAGTCCTTCCTGAAAATCCTCTAATGGGGACAGGCTGTGAAGTGGCAATAGGAAAGATAAATGCTTTTCTGGAGAGTAATTTTAGTGCAGTGTGGAAAATGTGAAGGGAAAAAATTAAAGATGGAATGGAAAATCCATCCACAGGCCAACCCTGTGTCCTAATTAGCCCCTGCACCAGGCAGAAGGTTCTCCCTGGGCCAGTGCCCCTCTCCGTGGGGGGCAGCCTGGGAGGGGAGCATTCATCTGTACTAAACGCATTGCCAGTGCCTATCATTGAGGGGAACAGAAGAATTGGAAACTATAAGAAACCAAGACCACCAAGCTGAACTCTTTTCCTGTTATTCAACAATGCAAGTATAGTTTTCCTATAACAGGCTCTTAGAGGTTTCCAGAGGGAGCATTCAGAATGCTGGCTGTGGTTGGGGCAGGGGCTGTGTTCAATTTCTGTTCCCTCCCCCACTCTTCTTCTTTTCTCACCCTAGTCTGTTTTCTTGTGATAACTACAAAGGGCACACAGACCTTACTAAAACTTTCGCCGTCTTCTGTTTTTTTCTCCATGCTGAGAGGATCCCCATTTAGGGCTCTTCTGAAGTTCAGCATTTTCCATGTTCCTCATGGCAAGCTTTAGCATTTCCAATTGCCCTGAATGGCAGTTGCCAATAACCACCCAGCCCTGGGAAGCTAAAGGGACTCAATGAGCTACACCCGGTTAGCGTGGGGGATTCGGAGCTTTCTCCCAGACCCCTTTGCTTACCTAACTTCCTTCTCTCCTTAGGGGCTTTACAGAGAATCTGAAGTGACAAAGTATTCTGGAGAATTGTTGAGGGTTCTATAGCTGGACTTCCTTAAATACCTAAAAGAAATATAGGGCCCCCTAACTTCCTTCCTGGGATGGGCTTCCTGGATGGTACAGTCTTGTTTCAACAAAAGTGGCCAATGGATGAGACAAGAGTCACACCCCATATCTGGAGCTGTGCCATTTTGAGCATAGAGGTCTTTCTCCTCCAGCCAGAGGGACATTTTACTTCCACACTGGCCATCAGTAGGTTCTAATGGTAGACTTTGAAGATCCGAACAATAAGATCAACAGCAATAATTTCATATTTAATGGAAAAGAGTAGACAATCCCAAAGGACTTGGCATAAAAGAGTTGGTTAAGCCATTTGCTGGGTGTCCCCCAGACCCTGTTTGGTAGAGACTCTGCAGGTACTAAAAGGAATGGCCAGTCCTCCTTTTTAATTCCCAGCCATGAGTTCTTCTGTTCTTTTTTAATTGTTGTCCTTTGAGAAGTTTAGACAGATCTGGTTAGAACCTGGCTTGGAGCAGGTTGGTTGGTTGGCTGGTTTATTTATTTATTTGTTTGTTTGTTTGTTTATTTATGGCTATAATTTAAAATGGTAGAAGGGGGTCCGGGGAGTGCAGACCAGATTACTATTTTGTCCTCTTGTTGCCAAGAACCTGATCTGATAAAGCAGTGTTTTGAGATGACTGTTTTTGAAATCATGAACTCAGGTAAGCTTCCTTACAGAAAGCTGGCATGAGCCACAAGATTGCAAGAGCCCATTCCTGCCCACCTGATTTAAGGTGGCCCATAGTCCTAGGGTGCCCGGGAGCCTTCCTGGTTTTAGCAAGGTCTTGAGTCCTGGCAAACCCTTCTGGCCCCCAAAATTGGGCTGATTGGTCACCTCCTTGGAATTCAACTTTGAATGAATCAAAACCACTAGACACCTGGGGACACAGACATGATACCTGGTTTTCGTTTTCTTTCTGTGTGTGGGACAGAGCCTGCTCACGATTTTTTCACCAGAGGGCTCTCGGGTGGAGAAGGCAAGGAGAAGAGCTAGAGAAAGAAAGTAGAGATGAAATATTTTTTTGCCCTGAGACTCTGTACCTTTAAGATAGCTTCTTTTTAATAGTGGCCAAATTTACATAATGAATGAGAAGAGATTGCAACAGAGGTTGGGCATAAGCAAAGATAATCTTCTTGAATTCTCAGGCAGACTTAGACACTTTTTTCCTTGCGTGTCTACATTTTTACCCTATTCCACATCAACAAATAAACCCTCCCATTTCTGTACGTGCATGTAAACTCCTGGTGAGGAGAGACACGTCTTCTCTTCTGGGTATTTCCAGCATCAGGCACCATGCCCAATACATAGTGGGTACTTAATAAATTGAAAAATGAATGAATAAATACAAACCCAGAGGTATGGGGATTGTTCAAGGAAAATGGAAGGTTCTTACCTTCTTTTTCAACTCTGTTGTGGACCAGGATATAAGCATTTGCCTTGTGTGTTTTATTTGTGTTTTGATTTTTCCTTTAGAAATGGCAATGCAATGTGTTTCCTTTTCTCTGCTGAGTTAGAAAAAAATATTTCCCTCTGGCAATGGGTGGGGGAAGAAAGGCAGGTGGGAATGGTGAAGCCATGTTCTCAGGTCAAAACCAAATATATATTTGAATAGATTCTGCCTTCTTGGAAGAGATTATACAAGTATGTGTCCATCAGGCCAACCACCAACCTTCCCTATCCTTAGGAGTTCCATGAAAGTGAGGGGTTGTGGTTCCATCTTCTCCAAGTGCTCTCAATAACTGCCCACATGGCCACCATCCCTGATAGGCCTCAGGGCCCCTGGGAAAATGCAAAGGAGAATGTATGGAGAGCTCTCTTACCTTATTGGGGAACTGAGGTGAGCATACTAGGGTCCCTCCCTCCGTCCCTCCTTCCTCCTTCCCATTGTCCTCCATTCCTTCCTCCTTCCTGCCTGCCTGCCTTTCATTTTTACCTCTTTCTGGTATTGCCTTTTTTTTTTTTAAAGTACTGTATGCTTTGTGTACAGAAATGCTCAAACTACCAGACTGTGGAGGAATCACCCCCTCCAGAGGGCCCCGCCTTGTGCTCTGTAGCACTAGACCTGAAGGGACGTCATCTGTCTAGCTCTCTAGAAGACGGAACTCGACTCCAGAGCTGTGGTCAGCCTCAGCAAAGAAACTGCCTTTTGTGTTGCTTCTGAGTGTTTACAACTCTGCCTGCACCAGGCTTGGGAACCCCTCTGTAGCTGCTTCTCAGCTTGGTGCATCCGCCACAGGGGCACTTTTTCTTTTGCCTTTGACCTGTTGCCAAGCTCCCTGGAGAGCTGCTGCCTGACAGACCAGGCAGAGGCGCCACGTCCTTCCGCCTTTCTGCTTAAGGAGCTTCCTTGCAAACCTTGAAGTTCTACAACTATTTATCATCTGGAGTCTCTTAAGCAGGTTCCACCCCAACGCGGAGCTGGACATGGGGTCTGATCCCAGGACCCTGAGATTATGACCTGAGCCAAAACCAAGAGTCAGGCACTTAACCAACTGAACCCCCCACAGTATCGCCAGTAGTGTGCGCCTAATGTATTTCTTCTCACCTTGACCTTATCAAAAGTGACAGCATTGCCTACAAAAGCCTGTTAGTAACAAAACTGGAATATTCCAGGGTTTCTTTCTTTTTCTTTTTTAAGACTTTATTTATTTACTTGAGAGAGAGTGAGAGAAAGCATGAGAGAGGAGAAGGTCAGAGGGGGAGAAGCAGACTCCACCCGGAGCTGGGAGCCCCATGCGGGACTGGATCCCAGGACTCCGGGATCATGGCCTCAGTTGAAGACAGTGGCTTAACCAACTGAGCCACCCAGGTGCACCTATTCTAGGGTTTCTAAGTAGGGAGATTTTTTTCCTGAGGACAAAAGCGGAAGGACCTGTAAGGTTTACTTTTTGAGACTTTGTCACCACTAAGACTGGGCTAAGCACTTAAATTGCAGTTCAAACAAATGCTAAGGGGCAATAGGATATAGATTTAAAGATGAACATGAAATTAAATAGTCTTATTCATAAAATTTTATTATTTTATTTCAGATTGATGTCTCTACATGGTTGTCTCCACACAGAGCTTTTCTCCTGTTTTCTCAGATGGGTGGGCATCTTGGAGTCTGCTTTGGGGAAGGACTCATGCCTCGAAAGATTGCTCAAAGCAGAGAACCAAAAGGGTCACACCCAGAACATCAGAGGTGTTCCTTCTTTCAGGGGAATATTTGGAGTTCCATTTTATTTCTCCTCCCCAGTCCTGGAATGTCTCCTCCCCACTGGGAGAAGGTCATTTTCATCCCGGTCTTGTCCCCTGTGTTCTAGGTAGGACAAACATCAGACTCTAGCAGGACAGGACTGATCGCCACACAGAAGTTGCACAGCTCCCTTAGAAGAGGGACTGTTGTATAGCATACAAGCCTTTCCTCCTTTCCAGAGTGCTGGATATAGACTTTTTTAAACTGAGATCTGGAAATGGAGAGATTACAATTGCTGCCCATGTATGACTCTAGGTTACCTAAGAGTCAGTTTACCCTCTTCTCATAATAAAGTCATATAGAATGATGTTACCTTAAAGGGTTTTCAGAGATTTTCAGACTCTGAGCTGACCATGGAGATCTTCCCTCGCAAAGCTATTTCCCAGCTGAATAACTTCTTGATAAATTATGAAAACATGGCATCAAGCAATGACCTCAACACTAAAACAGAATGATGAGGTCTTGGCTGCCCTTGACCTGGGAAGTTCTGGGGAGGTCTGTTCTCAAGATGGTGTGCATTTGTTTTAAGCTGACCTAAAGATAATAAAAATATACTTCACAATTTTGGGCACCCATTGCTTCAGTGATCAAAAGGAGGAAGGAGTTGTTTTGAGTATGTAATCTGGTTTATACCATGGCAGGATCCCTGCCCAGACAAGTTAATTTGACCCTCAGTCACCGCTCCAGAAACTGCAAGGGTCTGAAGCCGAAAAGAGAACAACAAAGCCCTCAAAGCTGGTGTGGATCTGACACCACCACAGATTGTGGCCATACTGAGAAAAAAATTCATTAGGCCAGACCTGTGTGAAATATGGGGATGCCTCATGGAAGCGCAAGGAAGAGAGATCAGACAGAGGCATTCCGTACCCCTATTGTAAAACCCAAACTCTAGTTTGTGAGGAGAGCTGGGTAATAGGTTCTTTATTCTAGCTAATTCTCACTTTAAACTGTAAAACAATGTTAAAATGTTAGGATTATTTGGATGCCTGAATTAGCAGATATTGAGTTTCCAAGAAATTGTTAGGCATGTGTTTTATTTCCTTTATTAAAAAAAATTCAGATATTTTAAAAATAAGGTTGATCTCCACTGGGTTTCCCATAGAAGCAACTGATGACTGAACAGCAACTTCCAGCAGTTAATCTGAAGCATAAATGGTACGGCCCAGACACAGAACAGAAAGTGAACTGTAGGATATGCCCCGAAAGGTGGAGTCTGGTGGGAATCCGGCAATTCTGGGCCTGGATGTGGTCCACAAATGAGTGTCATTGAAGTTTTCATTACATCTTGAAATCAAAGGGTCTTAAAGATTATTTAAAAACTTAATGAAAACCAACATTTACTAAAAACTTTGACAAGTGAGTAGTTTTTGTTATGATTTGGTAGGCATAAGGCAGGACAAACTTTGCCTAATTGGACTTCTCTCTAAAGGAATCTACAGAATTAAAATGACAATAGTAATAATAATAATAATACATAGCAGAAGAAAAATACTTGAAAATGAACTTGGAATGACAAACTTTAAGGAATTTCTTGGTAGTCTTATGACCTTGTCATGGGCTTATTGCAGAATCAGTCTTGTGATTATTGTGGGGAAAGTTGGAACCTCAAATATCAGACATTCTAAATTTTAAGATTTCTTTTTCCAGGTTTCTGTGGTAAATTGTTAACATAGTACTACTTAAAATACTTGGTTATTAAATAGAGTACCATATTGTACAATAATAATAAATGTAACATTATTTTTTATAATCTTCAGAGGATTATTACCAAAAATGCTTAGTTTAACCACACAAAACCCATGAAGGCTGGCAGTGTACACATATTCTTTTTACAGAAGATATAAGAAATGCGAATTTTGGACTTGCCTAAGGCTGGAAACTGCTCAGAGCAGGCCCAGTTCTTGTGAGCCCTGGATCCATGCTTACTATGTTTCAATGATTGAAGAGGACATTTCTGGTTTGGGTTTTCTCCTGAATGAAACGTAAAACATTAAAAATATTCTTTGGGGGCAACTGGGTGGCTCAGTTGGTTAGGCGACTGCCTTCGGCTCAGGTCATGATCCCGGAGACCTGGGATCAAGCCACATCAGGCTCCCTGCTCGGCGGGAAGCCTGCTTCTCCCTCTCTCACTCCCCCTGCTTGTGTTCCCTCTCTGGCTGTGTTTCTCTCTGTCAAATAAATAAATAAAATCTTAAAAAAAAAATTCTTTGTCTGGTTCCAGGTTACAAAATAACACATCATCATTCCCTGGCATTTCCTAATGAATCAGTGGAATATAATTCATTTTAATCTATAATTCATTTTAATTTATAAATTCCAGGCACCATTTTGTATACCATCTTTGGAACTGTCTGGCTCATTTCATTTGGATTATATTTCAGTTTGAGAGAATTCACATGTTGCTTCTACAAACAATGGCTACTTTATTAGTTACTATTGCTGATTGAGCATATACTGAAAACAGGTGAAGTTGGCAGAGAATTGAGAATGAACTCCATATATTTAAAGAGCTTTTTAATGGGGATTCTTTTTTTTTTTTAAGATTTTATTTATTGAGAGAGGGAGAGCAGAGCAAGGGTGAGGGGCAGAGGCAGAGAGACAGAGACAGGGAGAGAGAGAGAGAGAGAAAGAGAGAGAGAAAGAAGCAGACTCCCCACTGAGCAGGGAGCCCAATGTAGGGCTCGATCCCAGGACCCTGAGATTATGACCTGAGCTGAAGGTCGGTGCTTAACCAACTGAGCCACCCAGATGCCCCAGTAAGGAGGGTCAAAAGGATTAGTCAAAAGGATTTTTGGAAATTGTTTTTCATTTAAAGAGGTTTTGCCTAGTAGGCAGTGAGGTGTGTAAAGTATGGAGTTTTGGGTGAAGGTAAGGTGGAGATGTACACCTGAGAGTCACCAGCAAGGGACCCGTCATCCAGGGGGTGGTTATGGATGGAGAAGGTCAGAGCCACCTGACCGCCTTTGGCTAGTGCATGCCCACGTGTGGAGTGTTCTTCCCTCCATGGCACAATCATCTTTAGAGATTTCTAAGAACACATCATGATACTGGGGCCTCCTCCTCAAGGCTGCTGGCTCAAATATCTAGTATATGACTGGGGGATCAGAAGTTTGTAGACCCTTTCCAAGTGATTCTAATGTGTAAGTGGGGCTGAGAACTGCTCTGATGAAGTCAAGAAGGGAGAAAGGAATCCTCAAAGGGGACTGAGAAATAGGAGGAGAAATAAAGAAGAAAGGCATCTCGTAAACCAAATGCACTAAGTGTTTAGGAAAGGCATGTTCCACCGTGCACTGCTGATACAGGAAGGAAGATGAGGACAGTGACCATCCATCCGTGTTGTCAGTGTGGAGGTCACTGTCAACCTTGACAAGGACAGTTTTTGTGGAATGGTGTAGACATAAGTCTCAATGGGGCAGGTTTAGGAGAGCATGAGAGAGGAGAATATAGGCAATTCTTCAGAGTAGATTTGTTATGAAGGGGAACAGAAGTAGGAGAATGTTGTTGGAAGTGGTTGAAAGTGAGGGAATTTTTGTTTTTGTTATTTTAAAGATGGCGGAAATAACAGCATGTTTTTAAGTCAATGGCAAGGACCCTGTAGGGAAGGGGAAATAATGCGGAGGAAATAAAACACAGTTATGGGGGATCCTGAGCTCAAGGAAAAGGACCCCAGGGAGAGGAGAGGGCAGCTCATCATCTGAACCAGGAAGACAGCAGCATAGGTAAGAACCAAAGTGATGGCATTGCTGGTGGGAGTTCCCCAAAGTTCTCTATTGCCCCCAAAGCAGCAACCATCATTTACAAGTGAGAGCAGAGGGCAGGAGGGATTGGAGGTCTGAAAGGAGAGGACATTTGAAATAGGCACCCCAAGACATTGGCAGGCAACTTTAAGGACTCATTTGAGCTCTGTGGTCATGGAATTAAGTGACACTGGTGGTCATGGGGACTGTTCTTTCCCCACTCGTCCCACTCTTGGAACTAGGCATAGGGGAGGTGGAGAGCTGAGTTTAACTAAAGTTGGGTGAATACAGTAGACAATTAATACTACAGGGTGACGGGATGTGTATACACTGTATACACAAGTTGTAGATCTGGGAGATGAATCAGACCTGTAGATGTGCTTTCTTAAAAATATTTTGAGTAGGGTGACAGTCTTAAGAAATTGGGAGATTTTACATTAAATAATCTGGATTTCTGGCTTTTCTTGGCATCACTGCTCTGTTCTCAAAGAGAATAGCTGGGACCCACTTGGCTTCCGCCCTTTGGTGGTGGGCAGTGTGATTCCTTCCTTGGCCCACCTTTCTGTTACCCACTCAGTGTGTTCATCCTCTGTTCAAGGAACATCCCAGCACCCCACTCTGATGTATTCATGGTTGCAGCCTCTTTGTGGGGAATGTGTCTGAGAACATCACTGCCCCAGTTTGGGGAGCAAAGGCCTGATTTTGGTGCTCATGTGTCTCCCTGTTTCCTGAAGCGGACCCATATTTGAGAACCTGGTTTCTGATTTGAGTTCAGCTTTATTTTGAGAATTCATCTTACTTTTTTGGGTGTCAGGATTCTTGTTTATAAAAATAAATGGTCTGGACAGATGGTCTGCAAGGTATTGATTTTCTGTGGTTACTGTGAATTTATTCTGAAATGTGCCTGACTGTATTATGTCCTCTAGCTGAAAGATCCAGAGCCGGCAGGAAGAGGACCTTGGTGGGAGTCTTGCCTGACATGGGGATAATGGCTTGTCACCCTCCTGTCAAACCCCAGTGCCAAGTCAAAGACTTAGTGGTGAAGGGCATTTCTGAACTACTAGACAAGCTCCCTTGGCTTCTGGCTCTGCGTCAGCTGTAAAATGCACACTCAACACTTGCTACTTTTCATTAAGATTAAAGAACTCTCAAGTGCAAGTGACAGAGTGTGTTGATATATGATTATTGTCATAACACTGTGATTTTTGTCCTCAGAAGAAAATTTCTCAGTCACGACTTTCACCTGACATTCAGAAAACAAAGCTCCATGATTACATTTAATAAGAAAATTTGATAACGCCCTTATTGAGTATTTTTGCTGCAGCCTTGGATTAACCTTTTCAAATGAAGCTTTAGTAGCCACACAGCCTCAAGAATGTTTCCCTGTGATGAATGTGTCTAAGTCTGTATGTACTTGAGGATGCCGGGGGCTGGGAAAGTCACACTGTGTTTGGAATGACCCCTAGGAAGCCAGTTCTACTGAACCTTACCATGCTCAGATAGTAGGAATGTCTTCCAGGACCCAAAGCCCCTTGATGGCTCTCTGTCATGAAACTACAAAATACAGGAAAAACTACTTCTCCAGAAATATAAACACTAGACACATCTATGGCAGAACAGTCCCCAACAGATTTCTTTATACATGGTCGTTTATTTAAAAATTGAATGATGGCTTGCTGTGGCTCATGGCATTTTGGGGGGCAATGATGTGACTGATGTTGTCATGGAAACAAATTTACATAACACGGACAGGAGAAAATGGATCAAAAATGTTCCTATTTCATGTGGTGAGTACCTTGTAAGCATTATGAAACAATGCTTATTTACTGCTTAGCAAAAGATAGCCCAGGTGTACAAGCTTGAAGAGAATTTGAAAGAGTTTAAAGGAAAGCTTGTAGAAAGAATAGGTAATACTACAGAATCTTTCCAAATGCTTGTTCTATTGCTCTTTCCTCTGGTTTTGTTAGATGATATCACAGCAAATCCTCCTTCTAGATTTTGCCAACTACTCCCTGTAGATCAGCAGGAATTTTGATTTATTATTATTTTTATAATGATAGTTTTGAAGATCTTTTAAAGAAATGAGTGTGTAATGCAAATTTATATATTTTTGAAAAGATTTATTGATTGGCTTGAGAGAGAAGGAGAACAGGTGCGAGCATGTGGAGGGAAAGGGGGAGGGAGAGAGAATCTCAAGCAGACTCCCTATCACTGAACTTGGAGCCCAGTGCGGGGCTTGATCTCATGACCCTGAGATCATGACCTGGAGCCAAAAACCAAGAGTCAGACACTCAACCGACTGAGCCACCCACGTGCCCCCAAATTTGTATTTTTTTGTGGTTAAATTGGATGAATACAAAGTTTGAGTTCCATTTAGTCTCTAATATTTAGCGTTTAATGTTACAAGTTCTCTTTTGTTTTCAGGTAAGTTTAGAATTTTGTGATTGACACAAAGTAATAGTAAGTACTTATTATATGCTTCAGTGCATTTGCATGATACAAAAAAGTTCTCATATATATATAAATATAAATAATATATATATTTTCCTATATATATACACACACACATAGTATATATATTATATATAAAATATCTATGTAACAGATACTCTATATAGTTAACACTTGGATGTTCTAACAAAACCTTTCATCCCTTATTATATACTAGATCATCTGTGCTGAAAGTTCTCTTTTGTATCATTGGGTCTGTTTGAAATCAACATCTCTGGCTTCCAGATATTTTTTTAATTGAGAGCAGATGTGCCCCTGGGCATTCTGAGTAAATTATTTTTGACTATGGTGTGTGCTCTTCTAGACTCTGCACCCAAATGCCTTTTTTCTGCTCCCCCAGGGAGGTGACTGCAAGTTTTAGGGAGGGACCATCTCAAAGGTCCCAAGGCCTGGAGAAGACAAGTTATGGTTCAAACGAACATGGACCATGGCCCAGTGAGCACAGTCCTTCCAGGCTGGGCAGACAGCGAGGAAGGACCCAGCCTTCCCTCTAGGAGGAGTCTGGCCCTATGTATCTGTCCTTCTCATAGAAACCAAGGGACTACTGCCGAGATTGGGCAAACCCAGGAGCAGAGTCTTCCCTTTAGCTTCCAGATTCAATGTCTGCATCGTTGACTCAGGGAAACTCTGCTGACCTGCATTCTACACAAAGTGCAGATGATGAGCAGCTTGGAACAAGTCTGCAGCAGAACTAGGCCGAGTAGGGGGTGAGGCCCTGAGCACGCTGTCTTAGAGGAAAACAAAACCAAGATCAATGGACACAATCGCTTTACGGCTCAGTGTTCCCTAGAAGATGGAAGGAAAACAGGCGCAAATTCTGGACCCTCAATGTGGCCCCGCCTGGAACTTTGTGACAGTCAGTCACCTTGGTGACTGTGACAGCTTCTGGTACCAACTAGACCACAAGAAAACAGCCGTCTTCTGAGCAGGGTTGCACCTTCAGTTGCAGCAAAGTGCGTGGGGTGTGGGTGGTGGGATCCCCCAGTCTCAGGTCCCACGGAGGGTATGTTGATGAGGGACTGTCCATGGCATCCTTCATTCTTCTCCAAGTTCTCACTTGCTGACACGGACTCCTTTCTCCTCTTTTTCTCACCACTTTAACTTAAAAACCCTAACCCAAACCAAGAACACACCATCCCTTCCCTTGCAGAAGTTGCTGCAAGGCGAGATGTCAGGAGGGAGCCAGCTAGTTGAGAGTTACCGTACCCAAGGGAGAAAAGCCTCACCGTCTCCGGGGTATGGTCGCAGGACTGTTGGAGTTTAGCCCCGACACCCTTGTCCCGAGTTATTCAACGAAGCAGCCTGGCCTCACTGTGACTCAGGCCCTTAGCACGCCCTGTCCTCTGCTCAGCTTCGGGCTGTGTCTTCAGTGTGAGTCGTGGCTGCAGAGCAAGGCCAAGGCCATAACAACCTATTCTGGAGCCTGATGGAGGTGGGGAGACGGGCTGAGCTGCGCACCTCCAGCCAGCCCAACGCGGCCAGCAAGCCCATCCCCAGCCACCCCACTGTCTGTGAAGTGGCCCAGTAAAGAGCACATGGGGAGAAACAGTCATCTTACATGAACAGAGGGCATTCCCCAGTTGCCAGAGTGATCTGGTCCCAAAGTGGCTTAAGGTGGAATCAGAAAGCCAACTGGGAGGTCTGAGTGCACACAGAACAGTGATTAAAGGGTTGGTCTGTTTTTGTCAGGCTGTCTCTTTGTTGGTGAGCACCCTGGACTTGAACTGATTTAACCATTTAAGGTTAGGGATGCCAGCCACTCAGCTTCAGAAGTGTGAAAGACATCCACTACCTAGGGCAGGTGCTTCTCTTCACATGGCTGATGTTCCAGTATCATTTCATTCTTCAGCCTAAGAAACATTCCACATGTAAATGGAAACGCTTTATCATTAGGTATTTATCTGCTAATGATGCATGCGGGCATTGTAGTCTGGTCAAAGCAACAGAAGCATTAAGGAAAACATTGTCAATAATCATGTATGTGCATATAGCTATGTATCTATAGATAGATAATGTCTGTCTATGTATCCATCCACCTATCTATCGATCTATCAGTAGATCAATCTATCAGTGTATCTATATATCCAAAAGCAGCTGAATGTTTTACAGAGTTCTTCAAGAGCAGTTAAGCTTTATTAATGTGAACTTATCCCCTTAAGTTAATAAACTCCTGTATGGAACTATGTGTTGAAATGGTGAAAGAAAGCTATTTAATCGCGAATTTGACAAATGCTCTCTTATTGGACTGTTTTCTAGATTTTGCACACTAGCAATGAAGCATGGCTTTCTTTTTTAACAGATTTAAGACTTTTTTTTTTGTTTTGTGAAACTAAAAAAGTAATTCATATACATTTTACTGGAGATTTGAGTTTGTTGTTTCTTCTTGTTTTCTGGCTTAAAACTCAACATTTAGATAAGCATGCTTCTTGTGCCTGTAACGCAAAAAGGAAAAATATTGGATCATCTACACTTTGATCTTGATAAATGCTATTCCAGCGAAGGTGAAGGAAAGCTCCATAAAGAGATCTGTGAAAGCCAGAGTTCCCTGGCCCCAAGGGCTATTTTCAGTAATAAGTGAAGAGCTTTCCAATCTGGCTTCTGCATTTAATATTTGACAAAGTTAAGGAACTTCTTTAGGTGCCCAATTTCCTACCAGGGAAGGAGCTTAAAACTCAAAATTTTAGTCATTTAAGTGTACTTATTGATTTAAATTCAGTTGTGGGAAGACAAAGGAGAACATTTGAGAATTCTCTTTATAATCTCGTGAGCATCAGTATCAAATATTTTTTATAACACTTTACTAAGGTAAATTTAAAATACAGTAAAGTGAACAAATCTGAAGTCTAAAGCTCAATGTCATTACACATATGTATACAGACATATGACCACCAAACATATCAAAATTTAGAACGTTTTTTGTTACCCTAAACAATTCCCTTTTTCATGTAATGTTACCACCCCATTTTAATTACTATTTTTATTTCTTTCTTTTTGTTGTTATTAACATATAATGTATTATTTGCTACAGAGGTACAGGTGAATCATCAGTCTTACACAATTCACAGCACTCAGCATAGCACATAACCTCCCCAGTGTTCATCACCCAGTCACTCTATCCTACCTCCCCCAACCCCCAGCAACCCTCAGTTTGTTTCCCCAAGATTAAGAGTCTCTTGTGGCTTGTCTCCCTCTCTGGTCTCATCTTGTTTCATTTTTTCCCTCCCTACCCCCCATGACCCCCCACCCTGCTTCTCAAATTCCTTATATCAGAGAGATCATATAATTGTCTTTCTCTGATTGACTTATTTTGCTCAGCATATTACCCTCTAGTTCCATCCACGTCATTGCAAATGACAGGATTTTATTCTTTTTGAAGGCTGCATAGTATTCCATGCATATATATATATATATATATATATATATATATATATATATACACACAACATCGTCTTTACCCATTCATTTGTTGATGGACATGCAGGTTCTTTCCATAGTTTGGCTATTGTGGATATTGCTGCTATAAATATTTGGGCCATATGCCCCTTCAGATCACTACATTTGTATCTTTAGGGTAAATACCCAGTAGTCAAGTTGCTGGGTCATAGGGTCACTCTATTTTCAACTTTTTGAAGAATCTCCATACTGTTTTCCGAAGTGGCTGCACCAGCTTGCATTCCCACCAACAGTGTAGGAGGGTTTCCCTTTCCCCGCATCCTTGCCAACATCTATCATTTCCCGACTTACTAATTTTAGCCATTCTGACTGGTGTGAGGTGGTATCTCACTGTAGTTTTGACTTGTATTTCCCTGATGCTGAGTGATGTTGAGCACTTTTTCATGTGTCTGTAGGCCATTTGGATGTCTTCTTTGGAGAAATGTGTGTTCATGTCTTTGCCTATTTCTTAATTGGATTATTTGTTCTTTGGGTGTTGAGTTTGATAATTTCTTTATAGATTTTGGATACTAGCCCTTTATCTGATATGTCATTTGCAAATATCTTCTTTCATTGTGTCAGTTGTCTTTTGGTTTTGTTGACTGTTTCCTTTGCTTTGCAAAATCTTTTGATCTTGATGAAGTCCCAATAGTTCATTTTTGCCCTTGCTTCCCTTGCCTTTGGTGATGTTTCTGGGAAAAAGTTGCCGTGGATGAGGTCAAAGAGGTTACTGCCTGTGTTCTCCTCAAGGATTGCTGTCTCACATTGAGGTCTTTCATCCATTTTAAGTCTATTTTTGTGTGTGGTGTAAGGAAATGGTCCAGTTTCACTCTTTTGCATGTGGCTGTCCAATTTTCCCAACACCACTTGTTGAAGGGACTTTTTTCCACTGGACATTCTTCCCTGCTTTGTCAAAGATTAGTTGATCATAGAGTTGAGGGTCCATTTCTGGGCTCTCTATTCTGTTCCATTGATCTATGTGTCTGTTTTTGTGCCAGTACCATACTGTCTTGATGATTATAGCTTTGTAATAGAACTTGAAGTCTGGAATTGTGATGCCGCCAGCTTTGGTTTTCTTTTTCAAAATTCCTCTTGCTGTTTGGGGTCTTTTCTGGTTCCATATAAATTTTAGGATTATTTGTTCCATTTCTTTGAAAAAAATTGATGGTATTTTGATCAGGATTCCACTAAATATGTAGATTGCTTTAGGTAGCATAGACATTTTCACAATATTTGTTCTCCATTCCTTGAACATGGAATGTTTTTCCATTTCTTTGTGCCTTCCTCAATTTCTTTGATGAGTACTTAATAGTTTTCTGAGTACAGATTCTTTGCCTCTTTGGTTAGATTTATTCCTAGGAATTTTATGGTTTTGGGTGCAATTGTAAATGGGATCAACTCCTTAATTTCTCTTTCTTCCATCTTGCTGTTGGTATATAGAAATACAACTGATTTCTGTACATTGTTTTATATCCTGACACTTTACTGAATTCCTGGATGAGTTCTAACAGTTTTGGAGTGGGGTCTTTTGGGTCTCCCACATAAAATATCATACTATCTGCCAAGAGTCAGTTTGACTTCTTCTTTGCTGATTCAGATGCCTTTGATTTCTTTCTGTTGTCTGATTGCTGAAGCTAGGACTTCTTGAACTATGACGAATAGCAGTGGTGATAGTGAACAGCTCTGCCATGTTCCTGACCTTAGGGGAACAGCTCTCAATTTTTCCCCATTGAGAATGATATTCTCTATAAATTTTTCATAGATGGTTTTTATGATAATGAGGTATGTACTCTCTATCCCTACATTGTGAAGAGTTTTGATCAAGAAGGGATTGTGTACTTTGTCAAATGCTTTTTCAGCATCTATTGAGAGTATCATATGGTTCTTGTTCTTTCTTTTATTAATATACTGTATCACATTGATTAATTTGTGGATCTTGAATCAAACTTGCAGCTCAAGAATAAATCACACTTGGTTGTGGTGAAGAATCCTTTTAATGTACTGTTGAATCCTGTTGGCTAGTATTTTGGTGAGAATTTTTGCATCTGTGTTCACCAAGGATATTGTTTTGTTGTGTACTTAGGTTGTGTACTTGAGACTTTTCTTGTTTCTTGAGAAGGGCTTGTATTGCCATATACTTTCTTTCAGAGATACCTTTGTTGTGTCCCAAAGATTTTGAACTGTTGTGTTTTTAGTTTCATTTGTTTCCATGAATTTTTAAAATTTTTCTTTAATTTCCTTGTGACCCATTCATTCTTTAGTAGGATACTCTTCAGCCTCCATGTATTTGAGTTCTTTCCAACTTTCCTCTTGTGTTTATGTTCTAGTTTCAAAACATTGTGGTCTGAAAATGTGCAGGGAATGATCCCAATCTTTTGGTACTGGTTGAGACCTGATTTGTGACCCAGGATGTGATCTATTCTGGAGAATGTTACATGTGCACTAGAGAAGAATGTATATTCTGTTGCTTTGGAATGGAATGTTCTGAATATATCTGAAATGCCATCTGGTACAGTGTGTCATTTAAAGCCTTTATTTCCGTGTTGATCTTTTGCTTAGATTATCTGTCTGTTTCAGTGAGGAGGGGGTTTTAATGTCACCTATTATTGTTGTCTTATTGTTGATTTGTTCTTTAATTTAGTTATTAATTGGTTTGTATAATTATCAGCTCCCATGTTAGGGGCATAGAGATAATTGTTAGATCTTGTTGGACAGACCCTTTAAGTATGATATAGTGTCCTTCCTCATTTCTTATTATAGTCTTTGGTTTAAAATCTAATTTTTCTGACATAAGGATTGCCATCCCAGGACTTTCTTTGGATGTCCATTAGCATGGTAAATTGTTTTCCATCCCCTCACTTTAAATCTGGAAGTGTCTTTGGGTTTAAAATGAGTCTCTTGGAGACAGGATATTGATGTATCTTGTTTTTTGTTTTTTGCTTTTTTTTTTTTTTTTAATCTGTTCTGATACCCTGTGTCTTTTGATTGGTACATTTAGCTCATTTCATTCAGGGTAACTAAATATTGAAGGATAGGAATTTAGTGCCATTGTATTGTGTGTAAGGTGACTGTTACTGTATATTGTCTCTGTTCTTTCTGGTCTGTTACTTTTACCTCTTTCCTTACAGGACCCCTTTCAATATTTCCTGTAGGACTGGTTTGGTGTTCGCAAATTCTTTTAGTTTTTGTTTGTCCTGGAAGATTTTTATTTCTCCTTCTATTTTCAATGACAGCCTATCTGTTTATAGTATTCTTGGCTGCATATTTTTCTCACTTAGTGCTTTGAATATATCACACCAGCCCTTTCTGGCCTGCTGGGTCTCTGTGGATAGGTGTCCTGCCAATCTAATACTTGTGCCATTGTATGTTATAGACCTCTTCTCCTGAGCTGCTTTTAGGATTTTCCCTTTGTCACTGGGACTTGTAAGTTTTACTATTAGATAACAGGATGTAGGCCTATTTTTATTGATTTTGAGGGGGGGTTCTCTATGCCTCCTGGATTTTTATGCTTGTTCCTCTCCCCAAATTAGGGAAATTCTCTGCTATAATTTGCTCCAATATACCTTCTGCCCCTCTCTCTCTTTCTTCTTCTGGGATCCCAATTATTCTAATATTGTTCCATTTTATGGTATAACTTATTTCTCAAATCCTCTATTCATGGTCCAGTAGTTTGTCTCTCTTTTTCTCAGCTTCTTTATTTTCCATCATTTTGTCTTCTATATCACTATTTCTCTCTTCTGCATCACTTATCCTAGCAGTAAGAGCCTCCATTTTTTATTGCATCTCACTAATAGCTTTTTTGATTTCAACTTGGTTAGATTTTAGTTGTTTTATTTCTCCAGAAAGGAATTCTCTAGTATCTTCCATGGTTTTTTTGAGCCCAGCTAGCACCCTGATCATCATCGTTCTGACATATTACTAATGTCCGTATTGATTAGGTCCCTAGCCATCGGTACTGCCTCTTGTTCTTTTTTTTTTTTTTTTGAGGTGAGTTTTTCCGCCTTGTCTTTTTATCCAGATAAGAATAGATGAATGACAGAACAAAATACTAAAAGGGTAGCGATAACCCCAGATAAATATACACTAAGCAAATCAGAAGAGACCCGAAACTGAGAGGAGAAGGAAAAGAGGGGAGAAGGAAAAAAAAATATGTATCTATATCTATATCTATCTACAGCTATCTGTCTCTCTATATATGATTAGGCTGGTGAATAGTACAGAGCCACACACTTGATTTTTGGGTGTATTTTGGTCTGTTAGAAGAAACTGCCTCCCAATGTTTAAGGAAAGAAAAACTTACATACATACAAAAATAAGAGTATGCATGATGATGAAGGGATGGAATATAACTGTAAAGATGAAAAGTAAACAAGATTCTAAAAAAGGATTTGATAAGATAAGAAGTTGGTTGAAAAAAGAACAAAGAAAAAAAGAGGAAGAATGTGATGAGGCTGGAGACTAGAACAAAGCCATGTACTAGATTTAGGTTATATTTTGATCTATTAGAAGAAATTGTACCCCCAAAATTTTAAATTAAGAAAAACCTATCTGTATACAAAAAAATAAGCTTAAGTTCAGTGAAGGGATAGAATATGACTGTAGCAATGAACATTTAATAAGATTTCTTTAAAAAGGGTATTGATAAGATAAAATAGTTTAAAACATTAAAATAGGAAAGAGAAAAAATAAAATAAAAAAAAATTAACTTTGAAAGACTAAAGAAAAAAAGCCATGAATTCTATGTGATACATTCCCCTAGCTCTGAAGTTCCACAGTTCTCTCTGATTGGTGAACTTGGTCTTGGCTGGATTTTATCTCTGATCTTCTGGGGGAGGGGCCTGTTACAGTGATTCTCAAATGTCTTTGCCTGAGGCGGAATTGCCCCGCCCTTATCAGGGGCCAGGCTAAGCAATCTGCTCAGGTTCGCTCTTGGGAGCTTTTGTGCCCTGAATGCTTTCCCTTCAGCTTTAGAGGATGGAGAATGAAGATGGCGGCCTCCCCGCCTGCAGTGCAGAGGAGCTGAGAACTCGGGGCCCCTCCTCAGTGCGCCCCCAGAGAAAAGCAGTCAGTCAGAAGAGACCCGAAACTGAGAGGAGAAGGAGAAGTCATACCTGTGTCCCTGTTCTCTGGCCCACACTCTGTGCTCACCCCGCCTGTGACGGAGCGTTTCTATTTCTGGTGCTCAGCCCTAGTTAGAGTCTCCAAACCCGGCAGATTCCTGCAGCCCGCGCCTACCAGTGGAGGAAGGACAGGGTCTTCCCTGATCTGCCATTTGTGGGGGTCTGTTCTCGAAGAGCTATGGCCTGACTATGCCTCAGATCATGGTTTAAGGTAAGCCCAAGCTGAGAGCCCCCCTCCTTGGCTTTATCTCTGCCACGGGCTTCCCCCTCCGATACCTGGGAGCTCTGCCAGGCTCAGGCACCCCAGGTCCTTCTGTGTCCCTGTGGGTCCTGAGACCACACTGTTCCAGTGAGGGTTCCATCCCCTGCTTAGCCTCTGGGGTGAGGTCCCTCAGTGGATCAACTTTTTTTTTTTAAAGATTTTATTTATTTGACAGAGAGAAACACAGCCAGAGAGGGAACACAAGCAGAGGGAGTGAGAGAGGGAGAAGCAGGCTTCCCGCTGAGCAGGGAGCCTGATGTGGGACTCGATCCCGGGTCTCCGGGATCATGACCTGAGCTGAAGGCAGTCGCCCAACCAACTGAGCCACCCAGGAGCCCCCCCTTTCTTTCTTTTTTTTTTTTGTGGATCAACTTCTAAAACTTCCGATTTTGTCCTCCACTGCTCTACTGCTGCCCAGGAGCTGGTCCCTCCCCCCATGGTCTGTCTTCCCAAATTTTGCCCCTGATTCCCTTCTCTGAGCATTCTACCTTCCAGAAAGTGGTCGCTTTTCTGTTCCTAGAATTGCTGCTCTTCTTCTCTTCCATCTCTTGTTGGGTCTGTAGTTGCTCAGACTGGTTTCACAACGATCCAGCTGAACTCCTGGGACCTGATGATATCCAGGTCTCCTACTCCTCTGTCATCTTGCTCCAGGACATACTTTGATTTCTTTGAATATAGATTAGTTTGTTCTGGTTTTTTTTTTTTGACTTTAGATAAAAGAAATGGTATACTATGCTTTTTTTGTGTGTCTGACTTCTTTCACAAAATGTAAATGGTTTTAAATTTACATGCAGTTATGTTCATTCTTTCCTTTTTAAAGATCATTTGAGAGAGAAAGAGAGCAAGTGTGTGCACACATGTGGGTAGGGAGAAGGGCAAGAGGGAGAGAAGTTTTTTCAAAAAAAGATTTTATTTATTTATTTGACACAGAGAGAGAGAGAGAGTGAGAGAGGGAACATAAGCACGGGGAGTGGAAGAGGGAGAAGCAGGCTTCCTGCAGAGCAGGGAGCCCGATTTGGGAGTGGATCCTTGGACCCTGGGATCATGACCTGAGCAGGTGGCAGATGCTTAACCAACTGAGCCACGCAGGCAACCCATGGAGGGAGAGAATCTTTAAGCAGACTCTGTGCTGACATCCCAGGATCCTGAGATCACGACCTGAAATGAAACCAAGAGTTGGAAACTTATCCGACTGAACCACCCATGTGCCCCTCAGTTTTTCTATGTCTAGAGCTCTGTGAGCTGCAAAGCATATGTAGATAACCACCAGAGTCAGGATCTCCCTTTAGAATCCAGTGTTCCTCCTTCTCTATCCCTATCATTTTGCTTTTTCCCCAAAATTTCATATAAGTTATACATATGTAAACTTTGTTACTGTTTTGTTTTGTTTTAAGATTTTATTTATCTGAAAGAAAGAGAAATCACAAGCAGGGGGGAAAGGTAGAGGGAGAAGCAGGTTCCCTGCTGAGCATGGAGCCCAATGTGGGACTTGATCCCAAGACCCTGGGATCATGACCTGAGTTGAAGACAGACGCCTAGCCAACTGAACCTCTCTGGCTCCCTGTTACTGTTTTTGTTACTTAATGCATTTGAGATTCTTTCACGTGTAGCAATTGTTTGTTTCTTTTTATTGCTCAGTAGTATCCCACTGCATGACCAAATCAGATTATCCATTCTGCATAAAGCTGCTATGACCATTTCTGTATAAGTTTTTTGTGGATGCGTAGATAAATTTCTTTCTGTATGCATCTAAGATAGAATTGCTAAATCATAATCAGATGTAAGTTTGACTTTATTAGCAGCATGTTTCCAAACTCTCATCAGCAATGTTCAGAATTTCCAGTTCCCCTATCCTCACCAACACTTGGTATTACAATCTTTTTAGTTTTGTCATTCTGGCAGGTGTCTTTTGATACCTAACTGTGGTTTAATTTATGTTTTCTGATGACTAATGATGTTGAATGTCTTTTCATGTATGTATTAGCCATTCTTATATTTTTATTACTGTGTTTTTATTGTTGATTTATAAAAGTTGTTTATGTATTTCTCATACAAATCCTGTGTTAAATATATGCATTGTGAATTTTTTTCCAGTGTGGACATTGACTTTTCACTCTCTTAATGATGTCTTTTGATGAGAAAAAATTTTAAATTTTGATTAAGTCTATTTTATCCTATTTTCCACTTATAATCAGTACCTTTTTCTTTTGTCTTAGCCAAGAAATTCTTGCCACAGTTCCCAAGGACAGCATTCTATGATTTCTTCCAAATGTTTTACAGTTTAGCCTTCTCATTTAGGTGTTAGATCTATGTTCATTGAAAAGTATTTGTGTGTGTGTGTGTGTGTGTGTGTGTGCATGCACATGTGCACCGTGTGAGGTAATAAGACATCTAGTTGATAACACAGTTGTTCCCATAGTAGATGGATGAGTTTTCTTTCCCACTAGTACCTTTGTTGAAAATCAAGTGAGCATATGTATATAGGTTTATTTTTGGGCTTTTTCTTCTGTTCCATTGATCTAGCTGTCTATTCTTATGCCAACACCACACAGTTTTCTTTTCTTTTTTTTTTTTTTTTACAGATTTTATTTATTTATTTGACAGAGAGAGAGATCACAAATAGGCAGAGAGGCAGGCAGAGAAAGAGGGAGACACACACTCCCCGCTGAGCAGAGAGCCCGATGTGGGACTTGATCCCACGACCCTGAGATCATGACCTGAGCCGAAGGCAGAGGCTTAACCCTCTGAACCACCCAGGTTCCCCCCCACAGTTTTAATTACTATAATTTTATAGCATGTTTTGAATTACAGTAAAGCAAAATCCTACTCCACTTCTTACTTTTCCTCCTCATCTTACTTTTCCTTCTTCTTCAAGATCCTTTTGGCAATTTAGATTGTTTTTATTTCACATAAATTTAATGATCAGCTTGTTTATTAAAAAAAAATCCTGAGGCACCTGGGAGGCTCAGTCAGTTGGGCATCCGCCTTCGGCTTGGGTCATGATCCAGGGGTCCTGGGATCGAACCCTGCATCGGGCTCCCAGCCTGCTTCTCCCTCTCCTGCTCCCCTCCCTCACTGTCTCTCTCTGTCAAATACATAAATAAAATCTTAAAAAAAAAATCTTGAGGTGCCTGGGTGGTTCAGTCAGTTGGGTGTCTGCCTTTGGCTCAGGTCATGATCCTGGGATCTTGGGGTGAAGCTCCACATCAGGTTCCCAGCTTGGCAGGGAGCCTACTTCTCCCTTTTCATCTGCTCCTCTCCCCACCTCCCATTCATGCTCTTTCTCTTGCTCTCTCTCAAAATAAAGAAATAAAATCTTAAACAAAAAGAACAAAACCCAAATCCTGCAGAGGTTGTAACAGAAATTGCATTAGCTCTAGAAATCAATTCAGGCAGACTTGACCTCTTAATAATATTGACCCTGTCTATTCACAAATGTGGTAATTCTTTCCATTATTTAGGTTCTTTGATAATTCCCTTTGCAATGTTGGTAGTATTCAATGTAGAGGAGTTATACATCTGTCATGAATTTTATTGCTAGGTATGTGATGATATTGTAAATGGTATTTTTCATTGTGATAAGAAAGACATAATGCAAATTTTACCATGTTGACCATTTTAAAATGTAGTATTCAGTGGCATTAAGTACATTTCCGTTGTGGTGTAAAAGTCACCATATCTCTCTGAAGAACTTTCAACAGAAACTCTGTCCTCATTAAACAATAACTGCTCATTCCTTTCCCCCAGCCTCTGGCAATCACAATTCTACTTTCTTTCTCTATGAATTTGATCCCTGTAGTTGCCTCATATAAGTAGAATCATACGGTATTTGTGCCTGTATCATCAATGTCCATCGATGTAGCAGGTGTCAAAATTTCTCTCCTGATGCAGGCTGAATAACATTCCATTGTGTGTATATATCACATCTTGTTTGTGCACTCATCTATCAATGGAAATTTAGCATATTTCCATCTTCTGTTGATTGTGAATAATGGTGCATGAACATTGGTGGAAAACATCTCTTCAAGTCTCTGTGTTCAATTCTTTTGTTTATAGACCTGAGGTGGAATTGCTGGATCATATGGTCATTGGTTATTGTTTAATTTTTTGAGGATGTAGATGATATTTTAAAATTTTTTTTCAAATTATTTTTAGTATTTAGAAGCAAAATGGATTTTTGATGTTGACTTTATACCCCACAAGATTGCTAAATTCATTCACTAGTTTTAACACATCATAAATTCCTTTGGATTTTTTACATGAGCAATCATGTCATCTTTGAATAAAAGCAATTTAGTTTTGTTTTTGTTAATATGTATGTTTTTAATTTTTCCCTTAATTTACTAGTTAGGACGTCCAGTGCAATGTTGAGGAGAAATAATGACAGTGGACAACATTGCATTCTTAATTGTAGGGAGGAAGGAGTTCAATATTTCACTATTAAGTGCTATGTTCGCTGTAGAACATGTTTCAAACTATCCTTTATCAGATTAAGAGAGTTCTCTTATATTCCCAGTTTGCTAAAGTTTTTAAAAAATATTATAAGTAGGTATTCAATTCAGTAAATTTTTAGTGTTTTGGATTAAATTCAGATTATATTCAGTTACTCATTACTGAGTACTACTATAGGCTAGTGTATAGTAGTGAACAAAGCTCATAAAACTATCCTCTTGGAGCTTATATTACAATGTATAGAGACAACCTGTAAGCAGAAATAAACAAATACAATTATATATTATAGGTAATTGATAGAAATAGAAATAAAGCAGTAAATCTCCTGTTTGCCTTTATCTGCAATCCCATGTTCCTCGGAAGTATGCCAGTCTAGTCTTTAAGAGGTTTTTTCTTTTTTTTTTTCTATTTTTTTAAAAGAATTTTTTTTTCATTTACTTATTTGACAGAGAGAGATCACAAGTAGGCAGAGAGGCAGGCAGACAGAGAGGAGGAAGCAGGCTCCCTGCTGAGCAGAGAGCCCCCTGTGGGCCTCAATCCCATGACCCTGAGATCATGACCTGAGCCGAAGGCAGAGGCTTTAACCTACTGAGCCACCCAGGCGCCCAGAGGTTTCTTTCTTTCTTTCTTTCTTTCTTTCTTTCTTTCTTTCTTTCTTTCTTTCTTTCTTTCTTTCTTTCAAACAACATGATGTTTAAAGGAAAGCCAAGTATTTCATCTGATATACTCTACATGGAGCTAAGACTATTCCACACTGAGGAAAAATAGGCTGTGATTGGCCTTGCCAATAAATAGTAAATTGCACTTCATTTTGTGCCTTCTTAAGGAATTTTGAAGAGTAATTGTGGCTATTTACAAGGTTTGCTATAAAGAATGACTTTACTCCATCAAAAGATATGGTTCCACTATGATGTCAGAGCAAACAATAGTCCTTTAAACAAAATATTTCAGCCTATGGAAACATATCTCATCACCTTTATTTTTCTCATTTTGCTGCAGAGTCAGTCATAACTTTCTATGGATGTTCATCGATTCTCAGACCTGCAATTAAAAACCTGTAATTTAAGGGAATGGTTCAGTGTTTCCATTTGTAAAAACACTGGGATCTTGGTGTATGAGTTATTTCCTGACCCAAGGTCTCAGACAGTGGGTGTATCATCTTCTCCACTGGTTTAAAAGCAGTCACATGTGTAAGGGCTGGGCACAGAGCCAGGCACATAACAAGGAGAGAAACAAATGTGAGTCCCTTCCTCTTTCTTCATTGTCCTTGCCCTCTTTGATCCCACTTCTAAATGTCATAGCTGGCTATTTGTACTTGTGGCTAGAACAAGAGATGCCAGAGTGTGGACATAGGTGAGTCTTCAAAGCAGAGGTCTTTCTGGGATGTCAAAGTGAAGATTATAGGCAGATTCAGGGTCTAGAAGGAGAGTGAGCTGGTCTCCTAGGGTATAAGCCTTGGTGGCAAATGTGGGCAAGAAAAGGTCCAAGTGATGGGTGCTGGTTGATATTAGGGACCAATCTGGTATTAGGAAACAGGCAAGCACTGCGGCTCAGCTGAGACAGCCGTTCCACTCATTTGAACAAACATGTATGGCATCACCCCTTATGTGCAACCAAGCGCTCTAGGATTTCTGAGCTGGAACAGCCTAGCATGTGGCAAGTATAAGTGACGTTTCACTGGTGATCTTGCACAAGGGCAAGTCTCGGCTCTGGCTGTAGTAACCTGGGTGGGCCGATAAGTCTTACAGTGAGAATTGTTTTGGAGGTGGGGTGGGGATAATCAATTTCTTCATGTGCTGGTGGTTGTAACCAAAGACAAGGCGCCTGGAAGACCCACAGTTTAATGCTCCATCTGGAGGGACTGTGCCATTTGTGTCTGTTTCCGTCTGGTGCTAGGATTTTTGTTTGTTTGTTATTTTTAGTTCTATGTGTCTCTAAAACTAGAGTTTAGGTCGGAAGAGGCATGGTGTTGTAGTTTGGTATTTGACAATCATATTATTTCATAAGTTCAGCGATTTGACTTGTGTACTGTCCCCTCCACTGTGAAGCTGCCATTGACCTTAAGACTTAACAGAGATGAAGCACAAGGAAGAAAACAGTTCAGTTTTATCTTTCCTTTTTCTTTTCTTTCTTTCTCTTCTTACTGCTTACAGCCTAACAACTAGCCACTTTAGAAGTAGAACTGAAATGATCCCATCAGGAATCCACTGGGTTTTTGGGAGCCTGGGGGCCAGCAACCTTTTTTCGTACAGTGTGTTTGTCTAGGAATTGGGGCGAGAGGAACTTGAATGTTGGTTTATTTTATGTTTCAAACTAAGAGAAATTTTGTAAATACTTGAAATTTCTCAGAGGGAAAACCCCTCTTTTCACTAAATGATTCATCTTCAAGAGATGTTTGGATGTGTGGAGGCTCAGGAATTCTTTGAAAGTTTTGCATGCAGAACTTTTTATTCAGAAGCAATCCCCAACCTTTGGGAATTTGTTCCTCATGAGAAACCTACTATTCAGACTAGTGCTGTATCCTCATTAAAAAAATGCCCACCATTGCGTGCCTGCTGGAAGCATCAAGAGCGGTGTTCTCCGTCCTACTCACCTGTGGGGGGGCTACCCAACCTACGAAGCGGGGATCCAACTGCACACTCACCTTGAGGCTGAGAGGCCTTCCCGGTAGTAAGGCTGAGGTGGTTTTTTGAAGACAGGGAACGATCTGCAAAATCTGATTTAGGAACCAATAAGCTAAATTTAAGATTATGAAAATAGATGGAAAGAAAAGCATTTGGCGAGCAACTTTAATCGATGGGAGGGGAAACCCTCCAGAGCCCTGAGGCCCTCCCTCGCAGCGGCCCAGTGAGAACCTCAGAGATGCGGGAGGGTGAGCCTGTGCCCTGCCCACCTCCCTCTCCACCAGGTTCCAGGCCTGCAGCCAGGGGAGAGCCCATCCTGTCCTGGCAGCATGGGCTGCATGGTGACGTCACTGTGCAGGGTTTGCTCCTTGAGCCAGCTTCACCAGGAGCGGGCTCAACGTTCTGCATCCCCAGCCTGCACTGAGGGAGGCCAGCAGAGCGTTTCCAGGGGCACTTCCGTTTCAGCTTGTTTCTATTTTAAAGCCTGGAGACAATTAAAGACCAGTGTCTGGTGCCAGTATGTTTTTTTTTTTTCCTTCCACGGTTCACGCTATTCTTAGAAACAGTTGAGCCGGTGGTGGAGTCTCAAGGCTCTGGAATCTTTTCCTTCGTGTGGCAACAACTTATTTTTCCTGTGGAGGCTCAGTGGTGCTTTTCTTGGGCTCAGCAGTGCGGCTGATGCGGCCTGGATTGCATAGGCGCTGGGAGGACACACACACCACCCTGCGGAAATGCAACAGGACGGGGATCAGGGGCAGGCAAAGAGGAAAGAGCTCGACTGGCTCCCATAGGCAGCTGCTTTATTTATAGCTCCTAAAATGGTGTTTGTTCAACTACCCTGAACTTTCCTGGAAGTTCAAATGTGGGCACTGTGATCAAAAGGCTGAAGTGGAGTGATAAAAATTGTATTTAAAGATTATTTTTAACTGCCTGTGAAGCTAATGCTGTGTTTTGGTAAAATAAGTTGCTTTTAATATGGTCCTATGGAATTAAAAAGTCATTCAGTCAGATTTTGTCATGTACTTACTATGTATGACACAAGGTTATTTGACCTATGGTTTTTGTCTTCAAGAAGAAATAAGACATGCACATGGATTTTTATAACAAAAATAACCAGGGAACACTTTTACCCAAAGACATGTGTTAGAAAGGACATTTGCATGTTGAACTAGGAACTTTCCAGAACGATTCAACAGGAAGCAATGTTCCCTTTTGTGTATGTTTGAAGTTTTCCCTAATAATAATTTAAAAAACTATGAGAACAAAAGAGAGAATAATCTCTATTTTGAAATAATTGAAGTTGAACAGGAAAAAACCCCTGTAGAGTGCAGCCTAAGTGAAACTTTAAATGAATATTTATAACTGTAGTTGCATCTATTAGAAAAGGGGAAAGATTGGAAAATCATGAGCTAAGTGCTAAACATAATACAGTAAAAAAAGCAACCACAGAGCAAGCAGAAAGAATGCAGAAGGAAGGAAACCATAAAGATAAGGTTAACAATTAATGAGCTAGAAAACAAAGTAATAACACAGAAAATCAACAAAAGGAAAAACTTGTTTCTTGAAAAAAGTGATAAAGGCTTCTGGTGAAAAATGACCAAAGACAGGAGGTGGGAGGGCATGAAAGAGACATGATTTGGTTACAGATGGGGATTTAAAAACCTATCAGAGAATATTATGGATGAGTTCCTGACAAAATGTTTGGAAACTTAGAGAGAAATTGGACAATTTCCTAGGAAAATATCAATGACAAAAATTAATGAAATGAAAAAGACTGAATATACCACAAAAAAAGTGAACTGAATAAAAAATCTATGGCTTTCCCCTGGCCCCTTCCCCTCTTTAGAACATGAGCCAGGCACAAATAAGATTACAAAATCCTCCAAGAACAGATAAGCACTGCTTTGTATAAATGTTTCAGAAGAAGGGAACAGGGACAACTCCCCACACCATTTTATAGGTCTAAACCTGACAATAAAACTGAAGAAGGATAAAACAAGAGAGATAAAAAGCAAAATCAGAGCCCACTGAAAATTGTGAACATGAATGCAATGATATGAAATAAAATATTAGCAAACCAAATCTATCAAAATATTTTAAAAAGACATTTTTGCCCAGTTGGTTTTTGTCTCTAGTGTTGCAGGATGGCTTATGTTAGGAAATCTTTTAACTGACCTCATTTGTACATTTATAGGTATAGGATAGGAATTGCTTCAAGTTTTTCTCAGTGATTATTTTATTTATTTTATTTAAAATCAATTAGCCAACATATGAATACATCATTAGTTTTTGATGTAATGTTCAATGATTCATTAGTTGTATATAGCACCCGGTGCTCAGTTCATCAGGTGCCCTCCTTAATGCCCATCACCTGATTACCCCATCCTCCCAACCATCTCCCTTTCCACAACCCTCAGCTTGTTTCTTGTAGTCAAGTTTTCATAAAATATGAAACACAGTCAAATCTTCTCTGTTTCTGGGGATGAAAACTAAGGAAAGAAATGAAGTGCTTCAACTTTTGCTAAAATGTCCTATTTCTTAAAACAGAAAAAGATCACTGGAACAAAGTTCCAATTAAGGGTAATGTTTCTTAGAACCAGTGGATGAGTCCATCGCTAATTGTCATTTTTTTTCCTCGATTTTTTTTTTTTAGTTGTGGAAATATAACACAACTAAATATTTTCAATTTCAGGAAAAAAAAGAAAAAAGAAAAAATTCACAACAAATAAATGATGACTGGTGAGCTGTTCTCTGCCTCTTTTCCATTTTTGTTTCTTTATGCACTAGAAAATGTTCAGTTTATACTTTAATTTGCTCGTAAGACTAAGAAACTGAAGGGAATGTCTGCTTGCCTTTGGTCTTCCATAAAATGTGTAGTAATAACTGTTGTGACTGATATTTTTTTTTTTTTTTTTTTTTAAAGATTTTATTTATTTGACAGAGAGAAACACAGCCAGAGAGGGAACACGAGCAGGGGGATTGAGAGAGGGAGAAGCAGGCTTCCCGCCGAGCAGGGAGCCCGATGTGGGGCTCGATCCCGGGTCTCCGGGATCATGACCTGAGCCGAAGGCAGTGGCCCAACCAACTGAGCCACCCAGGCGCCGCCGTGACTGATATTTTTGATTTCTTGTTTTCCACCTAAGAAAAAAACAAAATGGCATAGGTATTTGCAATAGAAAAGAAACCAATCCTCACATCAGTAGCTGCAATGGCTACACCAGACACAAACCTTCTATTCTCTCTGCTCCCCTTCACTTCCTCCAGTTCCCCCACCGTCATCAAAGTGCTTCTGAGATGGAGTTGATTTCTTCTGCCTTCTGATCTCTCTTAAAATTTCATCCACTTTGTCTCTCTCTCTCTCTTTGTTTATTTGACAGAGAGAGACACAGTGAGAGTGGGAACACGCTCCTTTCATAATTATCTCTATCAAGGAGGACTCACTGGTCACATACATTACAATATTTTACCTAATTGCTGAGGTGAAGTTTCAGGCAAGTATATTTGCATACAATAGTATTTGTACACAGTTGACCTTTGAACAATGTGGGGGGGGAGGGTTAGAGATGCCAACCCTGCCCCACTGCTAAATCTGCACAGAACTTTCCACTGGCTTAAAACTTTACTGACAGCTACCTATTATTTACTGGAAGCCTTACCAATAACATAAACAGCGGATTAACACATATTTTATATGTTATATATGTCTTACGTCCTGTATTCTTAAAGTAAGCTAGAAAAGAAAACGTTATTAAGAAAAGGAAGAGAAAATACATTAAGTACTGTCTTGTTTTTATTAAAAGAAATCTGCATGTAAGAGGACGCCCACGGTTCAAACCTGTGTAGTTCAAGGTCTGCTATATATACAGGTATAATGCAGAAAGAAGGGGTCGGTCAATGTCTGCGCCTGTGCAACCAGCCGCTGATCCCGGGCTCGCCACCTGCAGGCAGGGGAGATGGGAGGCTGTCCTTCCGGTCAAGGAACCTGACACCAGCAGCAGTGGGGTCCTAAACGGACCAAAAAGGAGGAGCAGGCCACTGCTGAAAAGGCTGTGACCAAGGAAGAATTTCACAGGGAATGGACCTCCAACCCTCGGTGCCCCAGTGTTGATCCGCCACTCAAGAGGGTCTGTGGCTCCCACGACTCAGGCCACTGAATGGGCTCGGGAAAACTGCTGAGTGTGGGTTCAAGCTTTTGTCTCCAGAATTTTAAACGGAATATGGAAATGAAGTTGATGGAAAATAAAGTTAAAAACAAACAAACTAGAGAGATGTGCATTGGGCCAACAGTGGCAAGGAATAGGATGTATGAAAACAACAAATGTATGGCATATGTGGAGAGGGGAGCATCCATTTCTTTTGCCTGCAAAAATGAAGAAAGATGACATGAAAAAAAAGACACTGGGGCTGAAGAATGGATACATTTGGGCAGGCAAAAGGGCATGGAAGAAGTATGCCTGTCAGGCACACAGGGGGGATAACAGGGGCCCCAAGGCAAGAAAAGAAAACAGCAAGGCAAAAGAATGGTTTGGTTGAATCCCTGCAATTAGGAGCCCAGGTCTGCTGCCCCCCAGGAAGTCTGGGCTATCTCTGTCTTTGTGCAAGACAATTCCTTCCATGAAACTCAAGCCTGTTCCTTGAAGCTTCCCGGACCTAGCCTTTGAGATCTCAAAAGCAAGTTCCTTCTCCTGTGAGATTTAAAGATAGCTATCATGATCTGGCGCTCTGCAGGCACACTAGATTCATCATCTGGCCATACATCCCTATAGCCTCAAGCCTGCCTGCCTGCCTTCCCTCCTTCCTTCATTCCCTTTCTTCCCTTCCATCCCTTCCTTCCTTTTCCTTCTTTCCCTCTCTCTCTTTTCTTTTCTTTTAAAAAAGATTTTATTATTGGAGAGGGAAGAGCGTGAGCACAAGTTGGGGGGAAGGGGTGAAGGAAGAAGCAGACTCCCCATCAAGCAAGGAGCCCGATGCAGGACTCGATCCCAGGACCCTGGAATCATGACCTGAGCTGAAGGCAGACGCTTAACTGACAGAGCC
The DNA here is from genome assembly GCA_004023965.1 of Spilogale gracilis. Classification (NCBI taxonomy): domain Eukaryota; kingdom Metazoa; phylum Chordata; class Mammalia; order Carnivora; family Mephitidae; genus Spilogale; species Spilogale gracilis. The sequence continues at coordinate 204,186 of PITA01000610.1, forward strand.
ACCCAGATGCCAACCTCACCTCTTTCTTAGATGCAATGTTTTTCATCTCTTCTGCATGCTTTCTGGTTTGCAGTTTCCCTTCACTGCCTATGCCTTTGAACACCTAACATCCCAGAACGGACAAGGTGCTGTAGGTACTGGAGTGATGAAGAATGGGGTGTGTCCACTTCCATCGTTCTAAGATTTTAAGTATCTGTTATCATAGCGTGACATTATTTCAGTGACATCACAATGGTAACCTGAGAGTTCACTGCAAATAGAGGCAAATACGTCTCTTTTAATCATTTGTTGCCATGTGATGTGTGTGCTAGGTCATCACTAGTTTATGCCATGTTGGCAGGTGAAGTAGAAGAAGTTGCCCTCTCTGGGGGGGACTCTTGGGGAAAAGACATCCCTGTGAGCTGATGTAGGCGATGGCGGCAGTGTGGCAAACAAAATAGGGCTGGGTTTGGGCCCCTGTTTGCTTCCTCGATCTGGAACTTGGCGCAGTGTGCATACCTCCCAGCTGAGCCCAGTGCCTGACGGTGCCCTCTTATGTTAGTAAAATTTTTTTCTTGCCTCCCTCCCTTTTTTCTTTCCTTCTCTCCTTTTAGCTTTAGAATAAAGGGCCTTACATTTCTGGTCCTTATATTTCATTTTGTAAGAGTACATCCATTTTTTCAGCATTTCAAGATAGTTTTGCCCTCCCATTTGCATATGTTTGCATCTCTTCTGCATCCTGTTAGCAGTCAACTTGATGAACCTTTCCTTTCCTTGTGCTTCTGAATTTTCTGTTTCTGACTTTCCCCCCTGTAAGCGATATTTAAATAAGTATCTTTCAAGCTGAGAACTTAACTTCTCTATAAATTTAGGTTCAAGAAAATGGACTTCTTCTGAAAACTTCTGTCTGATTTGCTGCAGAGATTAGCAGAAAAATTTAAAAAATGGAAAAGCTCCAAGGTGATAAGAGACAAAAGTTAAATAAATACCCCAGTGTTCTCACGGATACTGTTCTAGTCTCTGGCTACCAACTGCCGTGTGTAGGGGAAACTGCTAGACTTCTGCTTCCTCCATCATTTTTTAAAGCTTGTTGCCATCCACCCTCTCTGTTTCCCCGGGGGCAGCCTTGATGGTGCCCACTAGGACGTGGGTGGGTGCTGGGGGAACTCACACAGGGCAGTGAGTGGGCAAAGGCCTTGGAGGACTGCAGGGAGCAGGCACTGGGCTAGACGCTCCCTCTTCTGCTCTGTCATTTACTATTCCGATCAGTCCTGGGAGATACCACTCCCATTGTACAGAGAAGTAAACTGAGGCTCAAAGAGGTTTGTGATCTGTCCAGCTTCTAAGGGACAGGTCTCCCGGTTCCAGATGTGAGCTCATTTTCACTAGTTGAAATATCTGTCCATTGAAGTTCATTTGTGCTCACTTTTGCCAGTTCTTTAAACTTGGATGTCCCAAACTGGAAAGAAGTGGTCCCATTGTCAACACCCAGTGATGGTGAAGTCACCCATCACTGCCTCCAGTCTCAGTACAGTGGTAACCGGTGCTTTCTCTATTCCTGACTGGAGATAATATTTTGAGTATAGTATCAAAAGAATGAGGAAAGAGCTGTCTGAGAGTGAAAGTATAGAGAAGACATTGAAGAGTATTCAGAAAGATGGTTTTGCTTTTAACTCTAGAGTTTTAAGAAAATCTCTCCTTTTGAAGTAGGATAATTTGAGTCCTATCCCAGCCAGCAACAAGGTGGTGGGCTCTGAGAGTCTCCTGAGCCCTAACTGCTCTAGAACGATCTGCTCCCAACCTGTGAGTGAAGAAGATCCCTATGTGGAGTCTGATTAGGACACAAAGGCCAGACACCTGAGGTAGTGTGGGAGGGGGACTTCTCTTATGCTTCTCTCCTTTCTGTCTAGTGAAGGAGGATTTTGCATTCTTCTTTCCTACTGCTGTGATCTAGATTGCCCTGAACAGAATGTCTTCTTGGTTTTAAGTTTTTCCTCAACTTCCCTTCTGTCCCCCAGTTACTAAGGTGACTTCGTATCCAGCATTTGCCAAAACTAAAATTGATCATAAGCTGTTGACTGGGACCCTTCAGTCTGCCCCTACTCCCCCAGAGAATGTTCCCAACCAAAGGTTTGCAATGTTCAGGTTCATTGGTAATGACGGGGTCAGCAGTTTTCTTTTTGGTGTGGACCCAAGGTGTTAGGTCCTCCTTCAGTTTGCTTAGGATGTAGGAGGGAGGAACCATCCTCCACTTTTGGGCCAATGGTTTGACTGTTGCTCAACAGACTCCATAAAACAGAGGACACTCTTCCTGCCAAGGCTCAGGCTGGCTAGCCACGTGGGACAAGAAGCTAGGTGAAGGGATGTGTTTGTTGGATAAATCTGTCAAATTTAGATAAAATCTTTACTTTTCTTTCTTCTCCTTCTTCTTCTCCTCCTCCGCCTCCTCCTTCTCCTCCTCCTCCTTCTTCTTCTTTTAAATATTTTATTTATTCATTTGACATAGAGAGAGAGAGGGAGAGAGAGAGAGAAGAACTACAAGCAGGGGGAGTGGGAGAGGGAGAAGCAGGCTTCTGGAGCAGGGAGCCCGACGCGGGGCCCCATCCCAGGCATCATGACTAGAGCTGAAGGCAGGCACCTAATGACTGAGCCACCCAGGTATCCCTAGGTAAAATCTTTTCTTTTCCCCTCAGTCATGTCACATGAGTCTCTCTCAGTCACAGCGAGGACTCTCTGCATTTGTCAAGCTCAACACATACTTCAACACATAAATGCTGTGATCCACATGTTCTAGTCCACTGAAAATACTGGGGGGAGAATATGACCTACAACGAGCCCTTGAGGAAGTTGCCTTTTTATTGGTGAGACAGATAAACCCTAAAGTTAGAAGCTATTTCTGCTACTACTATCCTTTTCATAGGATCTGTGATTCATGTGTTTCTTCCATCTTAATTCAGACTTCAGCTTTCTTGGGAAGACTTCCCAGATTCACCTCTCCTCTGGGCTCAAATAAGCATGCGTTCATTTTGTTACTGAGCCTTAATCCACCCTGCAGGGTTTGGGGGGAAGACCAGGGATGTGCAAAGGGACCTGGATCTGCTCCCTCATCCCAAATCTTCTTGGTTATATGACCATACTTCAGTTCTCGTCTCCTCTCCATTCATTGCAAATGGAGGGTAACAAGTGTCCTTCACAGAGCAGTCATGAGAATCAAGGGAGAGAAGATACATGAGATAATGCACCACATATTATCTGCTTTATAGTAGCTCATCATTAAAGATCATTTTTTTCCTCTTTTCTATATCTTTATTTCCTCATTTGTTAAAGACTTCGTCTGTCATTTCTAAATCCTCCTCTACCTCCAAGAGGCTGAGAGTAAGATAGATTATTATGTAATGATTATAAAAATAGTTATCTCATTATCTCTTTAATTTTTCCAGGAATAGTATAAGTTTCTTGAGAGTTATAATAATTTTGTCATCCTTTGTGATGGTCAAGGCAGTGGAGGAGGGCTTTCCATATGTATCCAGTGGATATCATTCATATATGTGTTATTATGTATCCATCATGTCCATTTGTCTGGTTTGTCCGTCATGAAGTCCATCCTTTTGTCCATCACGAAGCCCAGACTCTTTGAGACAGTTTCCTCATCCCCATCATTTTGGTGCTTGCTTCACTTGTCCAATAGGGTGTTTGATAAACCTCAAGTGTGGATGTGAATTACCAATGATTCCCCACCATGGGTCATGTTTTCTTTACACATCAACTCTAGAATTACTTATATTCACTATAATTAATCTTCCATAGAGACTTTAGGTTAAAGTGAAATGTTCTTCGGATATCCTGTTCTGAAAATAACATGATTCCAAGAAGTCGTCATTTTATCCATCTGATATATTCTTGAAGAGTGCACCCATGAGCTATTTAAATTCAAGTACTTGCCATAATTGAATTTCAAATCTTATCTCCCTGTTATAATCTGATATATTCCTACTGTGCTTTGGCTCCGAATATAATAAAAATCACATTTCAGGAATCCAGATTTGACCTCAAGGGATATTTCTGCTCTTGTTAATGAATGATGTGTATACACTGAACTCTTCTGAAAAAGTTTAGTCAAATGGGCCTCGAGCCTCTTACTCTTTGAAAACTCATTATAGTACATACTAAATACAAAATAAACACTCCATCTCTTGTTATTAGAAACTTTCCCTGAGGCTGAGTGAGAGAAATACTTTAAAAAATGACACTCTGCCATTGAGCAGAAAACGTAATTCTATCAGCAAATGCATACTAGTGTATTGTTTTCATAGACAGCAAATGTGGCAAAGGTATGACAACATCTTGTTTGTAGTCAAATCATAAAGTTCTGCCTCCTTAAGTGATATCTTATCCCCTGTTAACAATTTAGTTAATAAGTAGTTTAAACCTCTCCTAGCATTTAACACTTGATTTAAGTAGGCCTTTGGCCCCTGGGAGTCTCAAAGATATTTCTGGACACTTCTTAAAAAAAACAAAACTAAACTAAAGTTTAGGAACAACTAAGAAGAGTGCTGTCACATAGGAATCTTTTTTTTTTCTTTTTATAAAAGAGTAGTTAGAAGTTTGTTGGAGAAATAATCAAATTGTAGGTTACATCTCTAACCACTCAGTTTCTGTCAAAGACTGGTTATGAGCTCTTTGGCTTCTAATGGCTATAACTGATAGCTTGAAAAGACTGTGGTTTGGTGTGTATGTGTGAGTGTGTGTGTGTGTGTGTGTGTGTGTGTGTGTGTATTAGATATTAAAATAAATGATTTTGGACAAGTTTGAGATAATAAATGTTAAATTATGCATTAAAAATGATTTTATTTATTTGAGACAAAGAGCATGTGAGCTTGCACAAGCAGAAGGGAGGGGCAGAGGCAGAGGGAGAAGCAGACTCCCCACCAAGCAGGGTCCCCCAATGTGGGGCTCCATCCCAAGGATCATGAACTGAGCTGAAGGCAGATATTTAACCTACTGACCCACCCAGGCACCCCTAAATTATGTTCTTTAAGAATTAAGCATTCTTAACTCCAGATTCCTAAAAAAAAAAAAAAAAAAAAAAAAAAAAAGAGTCCCCTTTATTAGGTAAAAGAAAGAAAAGTCCTGACTCACCCTCATCTCCCATCCCTCCCTGCTCTCATGACCTGAGCATTCTTCCCCAGGAGGCAGAAGGCTCAGGACTTCAAAGGTCCATGCTTTTTGGGTCATGATCTGCTTGTGCTGAGCACCCATGGTTTGGAATCCTTTGATTGGTCTTACAAGAAAAATTTTCAGGGTCGAGATATGGTCATTTATTTCTTATAACCAACTCTGTGATTAGAAAGTATCATTTTACCCATTTTATAGATGAGGAAATTGAGGCTCAGTTTCAATAATTTACCTCATGAGTGCTAAATACTGAAGCTGAAGTTTTAAAAGAGTGAATCTTGCCTCAAATCCCTGATTGCAGGATCAAATCCCCCCCAAATTGCAACAATTTGTCACAAGTGATACACAATATATTTGAATCGAGTTTTCCCCTTGACCACCACCCCCAGAAACACCTGCTCTTAAGAATTTTCCAGGCCTCTTGCCGAGCGGGGAGCCCGATGTGGGGCTCGATCCTTGGTCTCTGGGATCATGACCTGAGCCGAAGGCAGTTGCTTAACCAACTGAGCCACCCAGGTGTCCCCTCATGTTATCTTTAAGAGGGTAATATGCTAAGTTCTATAGTGTGATCCCGAAAGCACTCACTTACTTCTCATCTTTCAAACAAAAGAAACTTCAGTGAGAACCTTAGAAAAGCTGTCTATACAGGTGATTGACCAATTGATTGATTTTTATATTCTTGCCCTTTACTGCCAACGGGTGGCAGAGTGCATCTGACCCAACGCGATACTTAACGTGTGGCCACAACGAGATGAGTCTCTTGCTTTTGGCCAAAAGCTCACTGGTTTCTTCTGCCTGGAGGAGAAAAGGGCCTGGCAAGGGATTTCCTCTACCATGTTAGCTTTAGTCTCCCTGGAATGCTGGCCAGTGACCTTTCTCCTGTATGAACCACTTTTGCTTAGGAGCAAACCCGTGTAGTGTATGCATTTTGTGTGTATTCTATGTTATCCAAGGAAGACTGGCTTCTGACCTCCTCCATCTCATTTGTAGATGGTTAAGTAGCAGCGTCCATGCATTTGCTCCCTGAGAATTCACTGAAATGTGTGAGCAGATCCTTGGCTTCTTCTGAAATCACATTTTCATGGAGAATAACACATTTCCACTCTGTATCTTCACCCCAATTTTCAGTTTTCACTAAATTTTTTTTTTCATCCAATGAACAGTTTTTCACATTGGATGGATGGACCATTTGCTAAAGCAGTTACCTAAAGAATTTTTTAAAAAAATGTCATTGTAAAGAATAAAGAGGACTTCTTAATACTATAGTTCTGAGCTAAGTGCAGGGTCTTGCATCCTACTCTTTAATTTATCTAAAACTGCTTATTAGGACCCTTGACTTTCTTGGTATTGTTACCTCTTTAATTATCACTAATGCTAATACTACTAACTCTCTAAAAACTAGCCAATTTGGCTATCTTTCCTATTTTAAGGTCAGTTTTATTTTCTTTTATGCCACTCTTCAGGGCTTTTTCAATCTATGTAGAATATTCTAGTATCCTAGATTTGTTTTGTTTTTTTTTTTAATAGAGAGTTATAGAATTTGCAAGCCAGGTAATTATTTTAGCTATCATTTACTTTCCGTAGGAAACTGGTTACATGATGAGCTCAGCTCACCTCACTCTGGATCAGGGCTGTTCCATCCCACTTCCGGTGAGCTGAGTTACTGAGCTGGAACTTGGCGAACAGTTAACTCTAAAAGGAGACCCAAGTTCTTTTGGCCAGTGGCTAGGGTTTTCTGATGGGGGAGAATGGAGCTCCAGGGACGGGAAGAGTCAGTGGGGATTATAACACATGGTGAGCCCTGAACAAAAGTCAAGGGCTCTTGCAGGTTGTGGTAGCTGGTGTGTATTGAAGGCAACTAGAGCCATAGTGGGGCAGTTTTCTCTTACCAGTGGGAAGTATTGGAGGACTAGAGGCACCGAGAAAAGGAAGCAGGGCAGGAGGAAACAATCAAGGAATCAGCCACTACTGTCAATGCCAAGTTTAGGAGGCAACACCATATCCTAGAGAAAAGGGAAAAGCGAAAACAAAAACGTTGCTTCCAATAACTTTGTTTTTTTAATCTGTCCTGGGGTTCATATGTAGGTGAGCATTTTCCTTTTAATATTGGCAATATTATAACTGCATTGACAGATATGTTTTCCTCCAGCTTGACCACAAAAGGAAACGATTAATGATACGACTTTGAAGAGATTATCCATTCCCAGCATATTCTTCTGACAATTAGCCTTTGTTCTTCAGGCCACAGTGACCTCGGCCACTTTTGGACAGGGGATGAAGGCCTTTCCAGAGAGTACAGAGTGCAGTGTCAGGGTGTGAATGTGGGCTAAAAGTAAATGTTTCTTTAATTAATATGAAATCACAAGTCTGATTGTGAGAAGGATGGCCTTTGAGGCCACTCCAGAATCTTCATTATTGGGTCTATTCTCTGTGGCTCTTTGTCCCCAGAATCCTCTTTTCTCAATTTCTCTTTCCCACTGAGCCTAATGGGCAGGATATAGCATATCCTGGGTTCACCAGCTACGGCTTTTGAGGTAAAATTTAAAAATGAAACATGGTTTCTCTGAGACTCTGGGAAATTGAGTATATTGATTTGCCTTTACCATGTGGTCAAAGGCTTTGATTTATCTACCTTTTCAGTCTTCTAATTTTGGCACCAAATAGAGGTGATAGACAAATGAGCTCCAAAAGGAGAGTACTGGCCTGGGCATTTTTCCATCCCCTTCTGGGCTGTGTAGGGGGAAAGAGCTGATGGGAACGGACAACCTCCAGATATCGTGGCAATGCGTGAGCCTGACAGCGGGACCCTGGCTGGGGGCTGCTCAGTTCTGGAATGTGCTTTGAGGGGGCACAAGGGAGGGAAGCCATTCTGTCCCCACGTTTTCTCCTACCAAGTCCCACAGCATCTGAAATGCCAAAATTGGAGATGACCTCTCCTAGGCTAAGTACCTTTGCCCCTGTGTCCTTCCTAAAAGAGGGAAAAATGCAGATATTGGAATATATTGTCATGAATGCTTTGGTGTGAGTTTACTTCTCAGCCTTGGAAGTTGAGAACATCATGGAAAATATTTAGAAAAGGGTCAACAAAGCTAAGCAGCTTTGTTTTTTGTAAATCAAATTTCCTTGGAACACAGCCATGGCCATTAGTTTATATATTTTCTGTGGCTGCTTTTTGCCCTGCAGTACAGGGCTGAATAGTTAAGACAGAGCCCAACCACATAGCTCTTGAAGCCTGAAATATTGATTATCTGACCCTTTATAGGAAAACTATATCACTCCTTTGTTCAGAGTTCTGATCTCCGATAGGGTAGCCACTAGTAACATGCACCTATTCAGTTGTGAGTTCCTTACATTAAATACAATGAAAAATTCAGTTCCTTATTTGCCCTAGCCACATTTCTTTCTTCTTTCTTTCTTCCTTTCTTTCTCTCTTCTTTCTCTTTCTTTCTTTCTTTCTTTCTTTCTTTCTTTCTTTCTTTCTTTCTTTCCTTTCCTTTCCTTTCCTTTCTTTCTTCCCTCCCTCCCTCTCTCCTTTCTTTCTTTCTTTCTCTCTTTCTTTCTTTAGATTTGATTTATTTTTTTTTGACAGAGAGAGAGACGAGAGAGGAAACACAAGCGGGGGGAGTGAGATAGGGAGAAGCAGGCTTCCTGATGAGGAGGGAGCGCGACATAGGGCTTGATCTCAGGACCTTGGGATCATGACCTGAGCCAAAGGCAGACTCTTAATGACTGAGCCACCCAGGTGCCCCTCTAGTCACATTTCAAGTGCTTATTAGCCACTTGTGGCTTGCGGCGACCATATTGTGTAAAGAACATTTCATCACAGCAAAAAGTACTACTGAAACATATATTAATTAATAAGTTATACATTAACATCCCTTCTATTAATCTACTCACAACCTGAACATATCAAGTTCTTTGATCTCCATCACTTTCTTTGATCCAAGATAAAAGTCATGTCAGGGAGTGATAGTTAAACTCACTGACAGTCTCTGGGCAGTATGGTTTGTGTTATCCCAGTAGTAATTGTCTTTATTAGGAATTCCTTCCAGTGCACCATGATCTAATTTGTAAAAGTGATTATTTTCTTTTTCATATGTGAATCTAAAAACTATAGGCATTCTAGAAGTTCCCACATATTTCTTCTAGCTCCTGTATTCACATTTCCTTGCTGGCCTTTTGGTGAGAGAAACAGACTCCTTGGACCATGGACTGGACTTGACTCACTTGGCAGGAAGGTCTCTCTGGACCTCAGCCTGAGAACCCGGGGCTGTGCCCTAGAGGAGAGCCCACACTCTTCCAGAGGGACTACTGGAGATATCCCGTTGCTGAAAGTGAGCTACTTTCCTGAGGAAAGCTGGTTGAGGCTAGGAGAATCATTGCCTCCAGTCTGGGCAAAGTTTTGGCTTTCTGCGAGATGTTATGTGATATATTGAGAAGAGGCCAAGAAGGGAGTGGGACCTGGGGAAGCCCCGTCTGATCTGATCTGAGAACCATGTCTATTTCAGGGCAGAAGGCTAAGTTGTTGTTCAGACACTCAATAGTGCAAGTGGCTTAAATGACAAAAAAGTATATTTCTTTCATGTGACAGTCCAAGGTTAAAGTTCCAGATGCAGGCTGCCCTGTTCCACAGCTGTTTAAGGATACAGGTTCCTTCCCTCTCTTTGCTCTGCCCTCTACCATCTTTGGCTCCCTGGAGACTTGTCATCTCATGGTTGAAGGTGGTTATAGGCATGTCTAAATTTCAAGGTGTGAAAAAGGGGACAAGTATGGAGGTGGTAGGCTTGCTCCACAGAGGCCTGGGCCCAACCGTGTAGCTCCTTGCCCGCTCACCGTCAGTGGTCTGGAAAATGACACCCGACTCCAAGAGGGGCTGGGAAGTGTGGCCTGGACCTGTGTGGAGAAGTGGCAGAGGTTTGGGAACACCGCTGACTCTCTACGTTATATTTCTTGTTTGCCTTTCAAACATCAAGTCTCCACAGTCACCAGGAAAATGTATCATTTCTTTTTTTTTCTCCTCCCCCCTTTTTAAAAGATTTTATTTACTTATTTGACAGAGAGAGAGATCACAAATAGGCAGAGAGGCAGGCAGAGAGAGAGGAGGAAGCAGCTCCTTGCTAAGCAGAGAGCCCAATGCGGGCCTCGATCCCAGGACCCTGAGATCATGACCTGAGCTGAAGGCAGAGGCTTTAACTCACTGAGCCACCCAGGTGCCCTCCCTTTCTTTTTTAAAAAAAGATTTATTTATGGGGCGCCAGCAGTGGATCAGTTGTTGAGCATCTGCCTTCGGTTCAGGTCATGATCCCAGCGTTCTGGGATTAAGCCATGAAATGGGTTCCCTGCTCAGTGGGAAGCCTGCTTCTCCCTCCCTTGCTCCTCCTGCTTGTATTCCCTCTCTAGCTGTGTTTCTCTCTGTCAAGTAGATAGATAAAAATCTTAAAAAAAAAAAAAGATGGTTTATTTGAGAGAGAAAGAGAGAGAAAAAGCACGCACGAGTTGGGGGGAGAGGGCAGAGGGAGAGAATCTTCAAGCGGATTCCTGGCTGAGTGTGGAGTCCACATGGGGCTTGATCCCAAGACCCCGAGAGCATGACTCGAGCCAAAACCAAGAGTCAAATGTTTAACTGACTGTGCCACCCAGGTGCCCCTATTCCTTTCCCTTTTTACCATCCTCTTCCTTCAAAACGAAAAATATTCCAAGAATGAAAGAGAGTTAGTTTCTCCACTTTTTTATTATTGTTTAGAAAATGACAAGTCCCCATACAGAGATACTGAGCAGGAAACGTATTACATTTCTACAGGGAATAAGTCCTTTCTGTAAGACTGCTAACCTCTCTGAAATGGGAGCTTTTTGGTGTTTCTTGGGAGTGGGGATGATGTGAGACAGCAGGCCCTCTCATCTATCTTCAACAGCCAGAAACAGATTCAACCCGAATATTCTTCAGGGCCCATCAGCTGTGTGCAGGTCTCAGAGCTCCTCATTCCTTTGTTCCCTTCATTCCACTAGAGCAGCTCCAAGTCATGACAACCAGTGGGGCTAATTGATGTGAAAACGCTCAGCCCCAAGTGCCCAAGCTTCCCCCAACAATTGCTGGATTGTGCCGGGACCTGTTGATGCAACAAAACTCCTGCCGAGAAGTTTGGGCAGCAAGCAGCAGCTGTCAAGCCCATCAAATGGTTTTAGGTGATGAAGTGAACGAGACAAAGCAATTTCTTCTTCTCCTCAGGCAGGGAAGACGGTGTCTGAGTGGAGCTGCCACTTCTGTAAAGGAAACTAAGTGAATCTGGCTTCCATTTCACACTCGTGCTTTCCAGACTGATACCGAATCTATGAGGCTCATCTCCTGAGCCTGGTTCCCCCACACCCAGCTGGTGGGGTGGCAAAGTCTTAATGAAGCCCAGGGAAGGCCAGAAAGGCTGTGGGCTGGAAACCACATCTGCTCTATGCTGGAGTAACGCTTGAAGGCCTCTGGGAATTCTCAAAACAGAGCATGTTTTGCTCTCCCTTGATACTGAAAGGAAGTTTGCTATGTGATAGTTTTCACCTTGACATTGACTTTTTGTATGTGGGGAAATGTGAAGTGATGTCGGGTGAAAGAAAAGTTGGTGCTGGAAGAGCACTGTTCACTGGATACTTGTGATTCAAATAAAGGTAGATTCCATCCTCTTATCCTTTACCTGCATTTAATGAAAACGTCCTGGTGTGAGGGCAAGAGCAGTGGACAAGGAGAAACTGGATGGAACTTGTCTGATTTCTGTGAGCTTGGCTGTCTCACCTGTACCTGGGAATATTCGTTAGATAATTAGAGTCTTATCCAACCCCCCAAATATGGGAAGAGATGAATAGTGTCCTTAACCAAATGTTGTAATGTACATGGTTATGTTCTTGAAGTGAAAATCTCTCTCTGTCTCTATAAATACACGTTAATATTTATATGTTTTTATATATGATAAAGTTTTATGGACACTTTGATTAACTAGATATTTTCCTCATATGTCGATACCAGTTAGAAATACATGAGTTCAGCAGTTCTTGGGTGGCTCAGTTGGTTAAGCATTTGACTTTTGATTTCAGCTCAGATCATGTTCAGGGTTGTGAGATCCAACTCCATATGGGCGCGGAGCCTGCGTAAGATTCCATCTCTCCCTCTGCCTTTCCCCATAAAAAATAAAATAAAATAAAATAAAATAAAATACAATAAAATAAAAATAAAAATACATGAGATCAAAATGAGGCTCACATGTCTCTGGGTTGAATGAGAATGGGAATGAGTTACTTAGCATTACAGAAACTGATATGCACATAGTCATTGCTATTAATATCATCTTGCCTGTACCTCGGAGAACTTTAACACTATAAATGAGTTACCTAAAAAGCAGAAATTCTGTTGACACTTTATGTGTGCTAGAGGAACTGTGATGGGGAATCTCTCAAAAGAGGAAAATTCCCACTTACTTTAACTCTCACTACAAATTTAGTTCTTAAAAAGCCTCTAGCCAATTTTGTCATCACCGAATTGGGGGAAAACGTACAGAGCATAATTGTTCATTGTTTATTATACTTTCCAAACCATGACATCTCTTGGTAGGCTTTAAATTGTAACCAGGTGAAATGAAATCAAACCACTGGCATCAGGAGCATTTGGGCACCTGTGAGATGAATTAAATATGAATGTGTACTTGGGAATTTTGTTTATATTTCCCTCTGTTTCAGATTATGTAACAGCACAAAGTAACAGCTGCTGCATGGCCTCTGGGAGAATGTAGTGCAGAAAAATATCTTATTTATATATATTATTTAACTTAGAAAATAACCAATTTGCAGGTTAAAGGAATAAAGTTTTCTTTTCCTTTTTTTTTTTCTTTTTCCTTTTTTTGAGCCAGGGAGTGAGCGTGCCCATGAGCTGGGGGGTGGGGCAGAGAGAGAATCTTAAGCAGGCTCCATGCTCAGCACAGAGCCCTACATGGGGCTCAATTTCAGGACCCTGGGATCATGACCTGAGCCTAAATCAAGAGTCGGACGCTGAGCTGACTGAGCCACCCAGGGACCCCTAAAGTTTTGTTTTTCAATTAGTGCTCTTTTTATAGTCTAGACTGTTAAGAATGATAATGCTAGAGATGGGATAAATTAATGTATATGTTTAGGAAATAAACCCTTCTATTATTTTTTTGCCTCTCTTTCCTCCCATTATATTCCCAGCTTATATCACTTGTATGTGGCACATAGAAGGAATTCATTCATTTGGGAAGAGTGCTCTGTGAACCTCAAAGTTACATTTTTAAAAAGCTGTCCAAGACCAAGAAGATGAAGAACTTCTCATCTCTCTGGGGACCATGGGAATGAACTGCTTTATTGTCAGCTAAACCTAGCCCAAGAGGTGGTCAGTCATGGAGGAGATTCAGATTCACTTACTTGGCCTCTCTAGAGATGGTCTGCAAGACTGTGCTGGCATATCCATCATGCTTCTCTTTGAACCATGGAATTTAATATCCTTATTGGGACGGAACAACATTTGTTTTTTTTATCTCCAATTGTTTGCTGAATCCGGCACAGTACTAAGTTTAGAGATTCAGAAATGAATGGGTCCTGCACTTCTTTTGGGAAGTTCTCAGTTTGTCACAGGGAAGAAACACATAAAGAGACTCAGTGATGAGCCAAAGATCTGGAACCTGGCTCTTGCCTTTTCTAGCCATATTGTGACTAAATGCTGTTTCAGTTTCTTCATGACAAAGTGGGAGGTGGCATACACACGTATTGCTAATAAATGGCATATTTGAACTCTGATCTCTTGGAATCCCAAGTCTGCTGTGTCCTTTCTATTGGACACAGCTGTTTATTATTATTATTTTTAATTTTTTTAAAAAAATATTTATTTGAGAGAGAGAAAGAGCGAGAGAGCGAGCAGGGGGAGGGGCAGAGGGAGAAGCAGACTCCCCACTGAGGAGGGAGTCTGATGCAGGGCTCAATCCCAGGCCCCCAAGATCATGACCTTAGCCAAAGGCAGACACTTAACCCACTGAGCCACCCGGGTGCTCCTCTATTCAGTACAACTGTTTAAAGTAGACTGCGATGGAAACATTTTTACCACCATGTTTGGGTCCCTTCTTGGTTCCGATTGGCTCTCTATCACCTCCTGTGCTGGAAGGACATTGGGTTGGCTTTTCTGCTCATCTCTGCATTTCTGCTTCTTGTTGTTTTACAATGAGATTTCTCTTTTTCTCTTTCTCCCCCTCATTGTAAAAATAGAACACAGTCTTACTTTTCTAGCCTCCTGTACCTGAAGCAAATTTACAGCTTGTTTGACATTTCTAAGATTCTTTTCCACAATTGTTGGAAACAAAAGTGAAGGAGGGCTTGTGTGTATGCATGGGTGTGTTTAAAAGTTGGGTGTGAGAGTGGGCTCCTTTGGGGATTATTTCCTTGTTTGTTCTTCCCCCATAGATCCAATATTTTTTAAGCCACAATTGTTGTTGCCGTTGTTATTTTGTACAAAAGAAAACCAGGTTTATTGTGGAGAAAAATGAGACGTGAAGTAAGCGTCCTGGGGTGAAGAGTGTTAGAGAGAGGGAGGGAGAAGGACCGATGAAGGAATGGGTGTGAAGACACTGAGAATGTTGACTTTGAGGGATGTGGTCATTAAAAAAAAAGTGCAAATTTCTTGATAGTACTCTCATTGAGAGGCGGGATCTATGTCCTCTCTCCTGGAATCTGGGTGGGCTCGTGACTCACTTATAACTTGTAAAATATGCCATGATTTCCATGGCTAGGTGGAAAGTGCCATGCAGCTTTCCCTCTGCCGACTAGGACACTCACTGTTGGAGCTCTGAGCTGCGGAAGCCCAAGCCACCTTGAGACGGCACCTGTAAGGTCTCGGTGGGCAGCCGGCATCAACCACCAGGTGTGGGAGCAAAGGTGCCTCCACAAGCCTTCGAGTCAGCCATAGCTGTGGAGTTTCCCCGTTTTGAGATTCTAGATATTTTCAAGTGGACACAAACAATTTTCATTGTACTCTGACCAAATTCCTGACCCACCAAATTCGTGGACATAAAGAAATGGTTGTTTTAAGCTGTTAAGTTTTGGGGTAATTTGTTATGGAGCAATAGGGCATGGGAAGAAGGATGTGGAGAGGGAGGGAGTGACAGCTGGCAGGAGGCATTACTCTCCCTTTTCCTTTGGCACCACATATTCTACCACGGATGATTTTGCCCTGAATAAACAGTGGGACAAAAAAAGAAAATTGGGGATAAGGGTCCAGAAGAGGCTTTAGCATCAATTTCAAGGGGAAGAAGGAGATAGAGAGGGAGTTCCTGTGGCCAGTAGCTCCAGGCAGCCATTTTAGGGAATGCAACACAAATCCAAGGGAAACAAATTGGTGGGTGCCTCTACAAAAGTTCCTTTATAAAGAACCAAAGTTTCAGGAATGGTGATTCTATTTTTGTGAACTTGGAGATATTCATCAGTTTCCTTGTCCAGATTTTCCAGAAGGCATATTTCTATATGGACTGTGGGAATGGTCATTCTCTTGAGCGTCTGACAGCAGAGAGGTATGGCAGAGGTGAAATAAAATCAGGGATCATCTGTCCAGGTCAACGCAGGTCCACAGAACCGAAGCAGAGAGAGTGGCTATCAGCCCAACCCAGAGCCGGGCCCAGCTATTGGGTCTTTGTGTTCCAGAACCCTCCATCTTGAGGTACAACATGTTTCTCACAAGGCACTGAGATACCCTGCCACACAAATAAAGAGCACAGAGATTCGGTGCCCACCATCCCCATCATGAAGTTTCCCCCTAGGATATAATTTATAGATTAATCTTTTTTTAAGAAAAAAGAAAGAAAATGATCTCAACGAGGGAAGAAAGACTTCCAACCCAGTAGATTTCTTAGATTGTTCTTATGAATAGAACTGTTTTTCTAATTTCTTCCCTAAGTTTGTGTATGATATATTATTACACCAGAATGCAGAACCAGCCAAATGAGCCCCAGGAAAGAAATGTTGCTCCAAAGTAAATATAGGAACTTGGTTAATGCCACACGATCAGATATCTTGCAAATAAGACACACAATTAAAAAATCATTGTATATGACATTGGGAGTTACAGATTACATGAGATAGTCCCCCCCCCATGCTGAAGTGGAAATCTGATATGCTTATTGAGCTTTGAGAAGAATTGAGGGAAAACGGGAGGGAGGAGAAAAATAAAGGGAGGGGCGAGTGATTATGTAGAAATGTGGCAGAAAACAAGGGGATGCAGAGGAGTAAAAACAGATCATAAACCTTTAATAGAGCAAATGCTCAGCAAACCACTGTAGCTGCATGAAGGGATATGACATTTGTGGACAGGAGGCAATTCTCAAGTTTTAGCACCTGTCGAAACAAAATTGCCAGGTTCAATTTGATTAAAGCATGCACATATATTTAAAAGGATCTTCTCATGGAAAGGAAATGCAAAGTGAAATAGCAGTCTACTTATTTGAAGTAAAACAACAAAATTCCACTAAATGAAAGAATTAAGGATGGGGTGGTTTTTTTAAAAACTTTTTAAAAAACTTTGCCACACTGTGGCTTTTACCTTGCAAAGTGTTAGTTTAAGAGGTGCATTAATAAGTTTACCTTTTCATAGCATCAGAAAAATAAGTATAGGGTAGGACAATGGAGACCCTATGAGACAATAAAACAAACTCTGAGAATCTTATTGCATAGCTTAGAATAAGCCTGGGATTGGAAAATTTGTTACAGTAAAACCTTTTTATATTGTGATACTATTTTACTTTAAAGAGCCGGCTTAGACAAGTTGGGATATATATTTAGGTAAAATGTTAGGAAGGAACTGTCTTCAAATGAAGATCATTTGGTGAAAAAAGATATTCAAAGATTTCCTTAGAAAATCTGTTCTAACCTCTCCCCACCGCCCTGCCTTTTTTGCTGGGGAAAAGTGAATGTAAATCCCCCCATTTTATGGGGAATGATCAGATTGGTTCTTTGCTTCATGTGGATAGAACCCCGCTTTCCTGACATGGAGCATATTTACATTTTTAGGGACATTAAGGTTTTTTCCTCCTCTGGGGTCTAACACATGGTTGACCCTTGTCCGGCAAAGTTGTAGGCCCCAATCTTAAAGGACTGAAGACTGAAATGGAGTTAATTTCCTACAATGATTCTATGGCCTGGGGAATTACTGGAGGAAAAACCTGCCTACTGCCATTTATTGAATTAATTAAAAATGAAAACATAGCTTTCAATGAAAAGTATATCTCAGAGCATGATACTAATTAGGATTTTTTTTTTTTTTTGCCTTATAAAAAATGTAACCTGATCTTTCTCTCTCTCTCTCTTTTTTTTAAAAAAAATTATTTATTTATTTGACAGAGAGAGACACAGCAAGAGAGGGAACACAGGAGGAGTGAGAGAGGAAGAAGCAGGCTTCCCGTGGAGTAGGGAGCCAGATGCAGAGCTCGATCCCAGGACTCTAGGATCATGACCTGAGCTGAAGGTAGATGCTTAATGACTGAGCCACCCAGGCACCCCCGATATTTCTCTTTTGAGGCTTCCAATACTCAATACATTTTGTTAATTGGTTTGTTACATTTTCTGATTCTGGGATAGTTCATGTTCAGACTCTCTTATAAGGGCTCTCACATTGATATCCTTGTGTCACCTCTTGTCTCAGATTGGGTTTTCTTATTACAGACCAACAAAAAGAGTAGAATTGGTGTTGGAGGAGAGCTTTAAAGGTGATCTGGTCTCATCTCTGCCTTTCAGCAAGTGTACTGTGAGCTAATAACTGAAGTTGTACAGTGTACAGAACAGGAGATGACTGAGTTTAGACCACAGGCAGCTAGTGAGGTCAAGATGAGACAGAATTATACCTCCTAAGCTTCACAATCCAGAAATCCAATATTTACCTATTTCAATAATCATGGCATAAGGAAGAGAGCACAAACCCGTAAGGCAGATTTCTAGCAGAATGATCCCTGCTAGCATTACTTTAGTCTAGAGACTACATTTCCAGTGACCTTTGATGGTGCACCCCCCCGCCCCGCACCCGCGCTGTGTGGAGGTCCTACAGGCCTTCTATTTAACTTTTATGGTTGTTTTTAAGGAGTTTTTAAGAGGATGTCTGAGGTAGGAGATATGCCCCAGCAGTCAGGTCTGTCAAGATCTTATATTCCATCTTTTAATATGGTGTTTGAATGGCTTTACTGGTCTTGGAGAAGTGTGTAACCTTGTGTAATAAAACCATGGGCCTTTGAGCAAAGAGGCCTCTTTAGTTTTGACTCATTTAAGGTTTCTAAGTAGAACCTTTTTCATGAGGATTTCCAGTTGTAACAAAGGAGCCCCAAGCTCATAAGTAAGGTTTTTCCTAAACATTTGTAAGACAGAGGGACAATCATGGGACAGATTTCATCTGGAGCACTGAACACTTTTGAAGTCTTGGGTAAGACCAGACATTTTGTAGGCTTTCCTTTGTGTGTCAGGGAAATTTGCAACAAGGCAGACAGCTAGATAAAAGAGAAACCCCAGCCTCATTGGAGATGAAAGGTCTTCAAACTAGGGCGTGCCAAAGTCATGGGAGAATATCGCCTCCAAGGAAATATTCACATTCTTTTGAAAAATTCTTTATTATAAAGCCCATTGTGTGATTAGGCCAGTTGTGCGATTATTGAGAAACAACTAAAAATAATAAATGATTGCCTCCTCAGAGGCATATTAACACTGGGTGACCCTTTTGGATGGAAATTGTGCGATGTCGATATCCTAAGTTCCTGGCTTCCTGATGCATACAACACAATCCGAACCCATCACTTTCCAACTAGGAAAGCTCCTGTCTGGCTATAGTATGGAGAAAAGTTGAGGTTTTTAAAACAAATTCTTTGGAACATGGAAAATATTTTACATTTGAACTTCGGAAGAAAGATCTATTTTTTTGTTCTGGTTTTGGTTCGCCAGAGTAGTCCTGCCCTTTCATAAATGGCAAAGGTACCTTGTTAACCAGCACCGAGGACTGCTTGGACTCTGCTCTGAGCAGGAAACACCCCTCCCACACACGCCCCCCAGGCCAGATCTTATTTTCATGACCAAATCTTGTGAGAGCTTGAGGCACTAAATCTACAGCTCTTACCACTCAGCTTGGAAAAGAAAGCATCATCAAAATGAAGGCAGGTGACTGCGGATGAAACTGTGATTTTTTTCTTCCAAAAGACCAGCAGGCTGTGGTCTGGTGATGCTTTCCTGACATTCCCCAAATCTTCCTCCTTGCGTCTAGTGTGGTGCCATGCTGTGCTGGTCATCAGAATATGCTGTACAGGTGGCGCCTGGGTGGCTCAGTTGGTTAAGCGACTGCCTTCGGCTCAGGTCATGATCCCGGAGACCCGGGATCGAGCCCCACATCGGGCTCCCTGCTCGGCGGGAAGCCTGCTTTTCCCTCTCTCACTTCCCCTGCTTGTGTTCCCTCTCTGGCTGTGTTTCTCTCTGTCAAATAAATAAAATCTTTAAAAAAAAAAAAAAAAGAATATGCTGTACAATTTCCCTCTTGAACCAGAAAAACAAGTGAAATATTCACGTCCTACTCACCTAGTCAAAATGCACATTGAGCCAAAAAGAATTGTCTACATTAAAAAGCAAGAAAAATCATCTTGGGAAGACATGAATATCATGTCCCACTGAGCAAGGAGAGCCTCTGTGATATCAGACATGGCTGACTTTAAGAAATGTCTTCCCTCTCCACCCCCGCCCCCACACCTATGTAAAATAAGGAAGTCAAACATAGGCAATGCGTTTTTAAAATAGAGAAAGGGTCTTTTGATTAAAATATACAAAGGAAGACATGTTAAAATAAGAATCAGGAACTGAAAATGGAGAGACCATTTCCACCAAGAAGTCATCCTGGATTTGGCAAGGATAGCATTGGGTTTTTCCCCCAATCATTTCATGTCTTCTGTTTAATGCTAAATGTTATGGCAAAGCCAAAGAAAATACATTACATAGGCCTTGATTTCAAAGGCTCAGGAAACTCAGATCCCAAAATAGAGAGGGAGGAGGATTGAAGCATTTGCAAAAGTCAGATAAATATCAGACCCAATATATGTAAGTGGGTCTAATTTCCCTATCAAAACCAAGCTAAGGCTTCCCCCCCACCCCCGCTTTGTGCAGAAATACTTTTCCTAAAAGAAGAGAAATTCATAGAGTTGTATATAAGTCAAGAATTTGTAACTGCGATCGTATTTTAATGTCTCTACTTTTTAAAAGGAAGTCTATGATGAATTCTTCCTACAGAGAAGGATTATTTTATCCTATGCAAAAGTACCTCTTAAAGACGTGAATATTGGGGTTTTTATGTTCAAAAGTAGGTCCCTCTGTAGCAAAGCTTTACTAAGTGGGTAACTGTTTCTCTATGTGGTGATTACTTTCTCTTAACTCCTTCCATTTAATTCACTTTAATGCTTGTTTCACTTTTGATTATGTTTAAGGCACTCAAGGATGGGAGTCGGTGGAGGGTGTGCCTTGAAGTTACTTCCAAACCAAAGAAATCATAACATTCAGCTTCTGTGTTTGCTTTATGTATGGATTTCCAGGTCTGTCTGTAATAGTTTCACACACCTTTAGAGACCAAATTTTAATCTATAAGCTATTGAAGAAAAGAGGCACACACCTGATTCAATTGATAAAACAAGTGTAGCCTAATATACAGATGAATTAATCTCGTTTAGAAGGATACCGCTGATAACCCTAGTGCTATGTACTTTTACAAAATCTAGAAATCAGGACAATTAGTTCAAAAGTCAGTAAAAGTCAGAACACACTTGTGCATATTTCTGAAGCTTTCAATTAAAACTTGCAGCTTGGTGAAGGATCTTTTGGAAATATTTCCTTATAAAATCAGTGGCCCATCTGTCATTCCCAAGACATGCTAGGATGATGTTGGGGAGGACAGGGAACAGGGCCTTCTCTGCTTTGGGGAACCTCAGCACAACACCAGCATCAGGGACCCAGGCCACTGGGGTCTCTTGGGGATGAAGCAGAAAGCTACCACACAGCCTTTGAAGGGGGTGAGACACAGAAGCTCTAAGTCTGGGGCCAAGGCCAAAGGGTTCTGATATAGGGCGAGAAGCTCCAAATCAACCAGAGAGGATAAGTGGAAGCCATTTTTCTTTGCTCATTACAGACTCATAATTGCAACCAAGAGAGGAGTTTTTCCTTTCAAGAAATCCTGGGTAGAATGCATTCTGCTCAATGAAATCTTAAAAAAAAAAAAAAAAAAAAAGTCAAGATCCCTGTGGTAGGTATCAGTCATTGGTTTCCAGTTACTCAACGTTTTTACAAGTCTTAAGGATCCTATAAACTTTGAAAGTTGTAGTAAAATATTTATAGAGCAAGTCAAAGAAAAGTATAAAACAGTAGTCTAGGTGACATTTTGACATGATGAAAATTCCTTTCTACCTCTCTTACTTTTTGATTCAGGAGGGTATATGTACCTGGCCTGTTGAAATTCCAGATCACTTCACCCCATAGACCAGGAGCTGGGTGATTCCCACAGCGGCTGTGTGCTTTCACTTTCCTTCTTTCTAGTGTTTACTTTAGAAATCCCGGAGACAATTTTGATGAGAAGTGACAGCCCCAGTTCAGGGTGACACAGATGAAATCTCTCAGGTCATTATCCCTTCTGAATTTCCAGGGAGGGGCATTGAAGCCATGTCTCCACTGGGTGTGAGAAAGCCTAGAGTAGCAATTGCTGTTGCAGGTTTTTAGGGCAGATATAAAATGGAGGCCTGAGTAGTAAAATCTGCCATCCCAAAGCCCTGACACGCTCTTTATTCAAGCAGTCATAGGACCC
This sequence comes from Spilogale gracilis, assembly GCA_004023965.1. NCBI lineage: Eukaryota > Metazoa > Chordata > Mammalia > Carnivora > Mephitidae > Spilogale > Spilogale gracilis. Next base: position 226,171 of record PITA01000610.1, read on the forward strand.
CAGTGGAACTCCATCTGGAGCAGTTACCTTTTGCCTTTGGGCCTTCGCTTTCCTGGCCAAGGCTTAGGGTCCTTCCCTTCCTGGCCAGGGCACGGGGCCTCTGATGATAGGGTGCTGTTCACCAACTGCTGCCACTCCACTAAAGAGTGGGGACTGACTTTAAGCAAAGGAATATGGGGTTCATAAACATGCACGGGACAGGAAAACGCTATTGCATATAAATGCGTGCAATGTTATTCCAGGAAAAACATGTGAGGGTTTTGGAAGTCATAAGGGATTTCCTAAATAACGATGGTGCATGGCAGCCAAGAGGTTTTTGCTCCAAGAAAGCCCAAGATCGTAACTGAAAGTGTGTTATGAGGCAAGAAAAGGTCAAGAATCGTGGGCAAAAATAATGTCTTGTTTGGTCCTGCCACCATAACTCCAGGGGTGAAATTAAGTTCATGTCCCTTTATGCAAAAGTATGCTTCTAAAGTAATGAAGTAGGTGCCTCAACGAATGTATCTGAATGAATGCATCTCAATAAATTGGACTTCAAATTAGCCCATAGTGAAGACTCTCATTTCTATGACATACATTAGCTAAAATTTCTTTTTGTTGTTGCTTCAACCATTTTTTGAAAACTCTTTGCCCAACCTCTCTAACCCCCTAGATTTTTTTCTGTTAAAGATTTTATTCATTTTTCATTGAGAGAGAGAGAGAGAGGGAACACAAGCAGCAGGGAGGAGTGAAGGGAGAGGGAGAAACAGACTCCACGCCGAGCAGGGAGCCCAATATGGAGCTGGATCCTAGGACCCTGGGATCATAACCTGAGCGGAAGGCAGATGCTTAACTGACTGACCCACCAAGTAGCTCCACCCCCCCTAGGTTTTTAAAAGCCATTTTTCCCCTTGACTGTGATATACACCACTCCTCTGAGACTCTTGAGGTTTTGTATATATTACTATCGCAAATTTACTTATTTAGCTCTGTAATTTGTTACTTTCTAGGTTTATGCCCCATACAGGAATGTATCCTGGCATGGAGTAAATGTGTAAAAAAAAGCGTGTTGAGTGAATGACCTTAAGAAGTAGTTTGTGATCCATGCAAAAAATTTGCCTTATATTTTGAACTTATATGTTGTTTTATACCAAAGAAGTGTTACCCAATGTGATCACCTATATTCACCAGATCTGTTCTCAAGTGATTTTTGGTTGACTTTAAGAATCAAATGCACCTTCTTGGTATAAAGATTTATAACCACCGAGACTATTTTAAAAGAATGTGCTCTTGGCTCTGGAGGCAATCCCAAAGGAGGAATTTCCAAAATATTTTGAGCCATGACTGCATCATTGTGTCGTGATGCCCAGTGGAAAAATATTTTTTTAAAGCAATAGAGCCATTCTGTAAAAGTTACTCAGAGTTACTAGTGGCTGAGAAATCAACTCGCTATTGGGGCCGACTTGATTTGTTTGGGGAAAATCAGCAGAATTACAATCTGTCCATGAAGAACCATTTGTGTAATGAGACCCATTGTCAATCTGACCCTAGGTGTTGTAAGAGGAGATGTGATGTGTTTGATTTACTATAAATCAAGTCTAGCTTTAGCAGGGCACTGTCCCTGTGGCTTCTCTAAATATGGATTTAGATTTTGGTAATTGTCTCAAAAATTGTTGGAGGAAAACATATGGGTGTGTGTGAGTATGCGTTGGGTCCGAATGCATGTACATTTTGTCAGGTTGTTCATTTGAAGACATGGCAAAACCCGGAAGGGAGCCTGACCCTCTCCTCACTTCATATTGGGGGAAACAAGGAAGAGAAATTGAACCAGGTTTAGCTCAGCGCTCTCTGGGTCAGAGCCCCAGGTGTGGCATTATTAAGGCCAGTAGATGGAAATGAACCATTGATTATTGTGGTTGGTGTTTGGGGCCATTGAAGTTGCACTGCAGCTGTGGGCTTAAAGGTTCCTCTTGTAGGAAGGGGAAGCTCCCCTTGCCAGTCATCTTGGGATGAAGGACACGAGCCCAGTACTGAGGCCTCAGGCTGCAAGGCCAGTACTGGACTTAGGGGTGTGAAGGAGACCCGGGGATTTGTTGAGAAGAGGTTGCGCCCACTCGCTCATGTGAAAGTTAGCCAAGAAGGACAGGGAGGGTGTGAGGTTGGCTTTTGGAGCTGTGAAGCCCTAGAGGAGCCACTTTTCATAAGCAAGTCCATGTTTCTCTGAGCGCAGTTGTGTCCATGCTGAGTCTTCAGTAAAATTTTATTAAACAATCTGACTGTTCCTCACTGTGTTTGGGGAATTACAGGCAGAGTTTGTGCCTGCACTTGACTTGCGGTAAAGAAGGCAGAGAGGCCTGGAAGAAGCCATCTCCTTACATATAGCTCTTCACTTCAAGCTCGAGGTGTCCCTGCAATCAGAGTCCACTTTGGCTAGCATTTGGGGGGTGGCCTCTTTACCTCGGTCAACAATCCCGACCTGCTCTGCAGTGGGCACTGTGGATCTTTATTCTTCATTCCTCAACTCTGGGGCTCTGTTTTCTCTCAATCGATTAGGGATACTCTCCCATGAACCTTCCGGTATCAGTGGGTGTCTTCAACCGTGCAGGTCTGCACTTGGGGCCCTGCCCCTTTGCCACTCATTTTTCTGTCTTTTCCTGTCTTCAGCTTTCATATTAAAGTCTCACCCATTGGGCACCTAGGTGGCTCAGTTAGTTAAGCATCTGCTTTCCATGCAGGTCATGATCCCAGGGTCCTGGGCTTGAGCCCCATGTAGGGCTCCCTGCTCAGCGGGGAACCTGCTTCTCCCTCTCCATCTGCCCTCCACTACCTCTGCTTGTGCTCTATGTCAAATAAATAAAATCCTTAAAAAGAAATAACGTCCCACCCATTCCATTCTCTTTTCCTTTACGCATCATTCTGGTTGGAGCTGAAGGCTCAGCTTCATTTGTTGTTGGGAGGCTGAGGGTGAAGGACAGCAAGTCTGCAGTCTGGGCCATGTAGATAGCCCCCAGACATTTCCACCTGCTAAGCACAACTGCTTCCTGGAGAAACTCTTGAGTGTGATTAAACTGAGTCTTTTTTGTCCCCGTTAAGTTGTATTACAAAAGCCCACCTAGTGTGACCATCAAGACGGATAAGTCCTTCCCACAACACTGCTATGAACATAGAAGTCTCTCCAAGTTGTTTACTGCTGGATTTTTAAAAAATCTCCACGCAACTCATAAGAACTTCATAAATACTATCTGGCATATTTCACATCTCTGGATCTCTAGGGTATCTGGCAGAGTTGAGGAGTTTTGGCAGGGCAGTTTCCCTCTCCCCTCTAACCCCTGCCCCGCCCTGGGGCCCAGGAAACCAACTTGACACAATTAGGTTACGTTTTTGGTAGAACCCAGTGGGAAGTGTCATCAGCAATTTTTCAGTATATAAATTCCCAAACAGGGAGCAGTTTCTGTAGCATCTTATTAGTCTGATTGCATTACAAAATCAGAAAATTGTCTGGCTCACTTACGCCGATTCTTTAAAAATAAAGGACAGTTCACAGACGTTTTCACTTTGCGAGAAACTCTTTGGGAATACCATGTCCCAGGAAGGGATTAGGAAGTAGGTCTGGAATCACGCCTGGTTCCGGTCAGCCAGCCTGTCACTGAAGTGCTGAAAGGAGCATTTGAGTGTTCTGCGTATATGATGGGTTGGGCGGAGGCCCGCGCTCATGGTGACGTCACCCTCATGGCCTTCTTCTGTTCTGCCCTGATTCCCAGGAACACCAACTTCATAAAAATATTTCTCTCCCTTAAACTACCCATTAACCTTTCTAAGTTGGCTAATGATTAATGCCATTAGCTTCAGAATGGGGTCACAACTCCCCAAGAGGCTATAGCACCCACAAAGAACTCTAGCCTGCTGTCCTCTGTCTGTCTGGGTGTGGAGATAATGGTTTTACCCCTCCATCAGTGCCTTTTATTGCGGCCATAATTATGCATCTGTTCGGTGAGCACCTGCCTCACTGTGGGGAGAGAGGACCCAAATAACAATGTCGAGTTTATCAGACCTGCACAAGGCAGACACCACAAGTGACGTGCCTACCTGCTGTGTGGGAACTAAAGTCTCCAGGTTCAGAGTTTGTTCTGATTCCCTTTAACCTTGACCTCATCCTCTCAGGTTCAACTATTATGATAGTGCCATTTCCATAGGTCAAAAATAACCCCAAAGCAGCAACTTCATAAGATTCAGCCTAATAGGTTTTGTTCTCAGTTCGTCTAGATCATAAATCACAGGACAAAGGCAGTGAGCAAGGAGAATAAGACTTAAGTGAGAGAAACCTCAGAGTTAGGTGTACTGCATTTATAGTGAAAGCTATCTAGTTTTTGTACACTTTGGCCCTAATGTTATATGCACGTGACTTTTGAATGGTTTCCACTTCTTGGGCTGAGACATTTAAGGTATTGAGTTCGTAAGGTTTCATGTCATGATTGTGCCTGAAAATAGTTTCCCTGTATTTTCATTCAGTTACAATGGTAAGAGGGTTGTGTTTACAAAAGAAATGTTTGTGGTCTTAAAGGGCATGTAGGACCCTGCTGATAACGAAGGATGACTGTAATCAGGGAAGACTTGTTTAAATAAGTAGCAGGTGGATTTCGAGACAGCAGAAGTCGCGGCTTGTCCTGCTGTTTAGTGATGGGTAAGGGAAAGAGAAAGGAAGACTTGGCATTGCCTACCTACCCTGAGGCCCATCTTTCCATGTATTTTATCCTTCCACCCTCATAAAGATCCAGTGGAACAGGCATTTACCACCATAAGGGACAGATGCTCTGAGCAGGGTTAAAAAAATGTGTCAAGGTCCAGGGGTGCCTGGGTGGGTAGAGCACCAGACTCTTGATTATGGGGGCAGGGATGGGGTGGGGTGGGGTTGGGTGAGATGTGAGATCCAACCTGTGACAGGCTTTGTGCTCTGCAGGGAGCCTGCTGGAGATTCTCTCCCTGTGCCCCTCTCTCTGCTCTCTCTCTCTCAATTGTGTAAATAAATCTTTTTTAAAAAAAGTGTCGGGGCACCTGGGTGGCTCAGTTGGTTAAGCGACTGCCTTAGGCTCGGGTCATGATCCCGGAGATCCGGGATCAAGTCCCACATCGGGCTCTCTGCTCGGCAGGAAGTCTGTTTCTCCCTCTCTCACTCCCCCTGCTTGTGTTCCCTCTGGCTGTGTTTCTCTCTGTCAAATAAATAAAATCTTAAAAAAAAAAAAAAAAGTGTCAAGGTCTATATCCCTAGATGTTGGCAGAGCCAGAATTTATACCTGGGTCAGTCTTATTCAAAGTCTCACCATTTCCTTACACCTAGAATGTTCTGGGATACCTTTGGTTCGAGTCTACTCAGAAGCATCCCAGTTGGGGACTATGTATACTGCTGTCCTGTCCCTACCTCCCCGGTCCTCCCAACATGGATTTAAGGAGGCCTCCCACATAAAGCCCAGTGTTTTGGGGTTGTATTACTATTTTGCCTGCAGACTGCTCCAGGCGTCCTGCCTTTAGGGGCTGCTACCCTCAGGAGGGCTTGGAACTCAGAGGCAAGGAGTATATTCTTTCAGTAGTGTCTCTGATGGTTGTGTCAGCTGCATTTTCTTGTCAGAAATCCAGGATAAAAAGGGTTTCTAAATCACTTCTGTACAAGACAAGATGGAATGGTGTTGGAACCTTACAGTGCCAAATTGTTTTTGGGCCATGTGATTGCTCTAGGTTGATGAGGCATTAGAGTAAGTGACAATTATGCCAGGCACTTGAGAGGAGGATGGGAGACAGGGAATAAATAGTTTTGATGCTGGCTTTTACGATTGCGCTGATTCTCAGAGTGATTGTTTTAATCAGCACCCATGGCGAAGGTCATGGATAAATATCACTTTCGCAGGTACACGCAAGTACTAAACTTGGATATAATGAAGACTAATGTGGTAATTTAATACATATTAATCTGTTTGCTTACTTATTCTGCACCTGTCACAGCCTATAAACCCCAGCAACTAGAAGCTGCTAATTCTACCCGGTTGCCGGACACACAAAATAGAGAAATGCCAAAGAGAAAATCATGGAAGCTTCACTTGTCCCTGGATGGGAAGTGGATCCATTATTGTTCATATGGCTTATCTCTCCATTCTGTTTGAGCTTGAATCAGTCATGTGCACACAATTTCCTCCAAAAGGGAGAACAAATGTATATCATGTAGCATTCACGGCCCATTTTTGGCCATTTACTCCTTGAATGACTAGGAAGTTCCAGTAGATTCTATTCAGTTCAGTCACTGAGCACAGGGTTTGGAATAGTTGGAGTTCAGTGAACATTTGAATAGTAAACATTTGCTGAGTTCCTATCCTTATATTATCCAGAAGAAGTGTAAGCACTCACACTGTTTTTCATATAAATATCTCCATAGATATTTATATGAAATAATTAGACCTGAGGCATTTGGAAAGCAGAACTAGAAAGGTTAAAATAAAATGAATCAAAGGTAATCAACAGCTGAGTTGGTTACCACAGAATCCCGAAGGGTCATACCTATCCAGTTGGCTGCATTTTGGGGGGCCCATGTTTTATGGGTCTGAGCTCCAGAGCAGAAAGTGTGTAGACAGGGGAGTCTGGGGGATCTGCAGGTAGTATTAAATCACTCAGCGTGTTGCCTTTCTCCTCTTAGCAGTAAGGCTAACCTCTCAGGGTTGTCCTAGAGATTTGCAGAAAGGTAAGGAAGGCGTGAGTCAGGCGTGGCACAAACCAGGACCCAATGCATGGTGGTCGTTCCGGTCCTTGCAGAGGACGTAGGACTTGACATAGGTCTTAGCGACACATCAGAACTCCAGTAAGTGGTGAGAAAGGGTAAAGGCATCTTTCATGCTGATGTGCGGAGTTCTTACTCATTTATTGTCGTGGCCATGTAATTTTGCATTATATGAATCTTCTATAGTTTATTTCAGTTGATTAAAGTTGTTCCCACTTTCTGACCCCTATGAGCATTATGATGTATGAGTTTCCTACGGGGCAGCCACAGCAAATTATGCAAATCGGAGGGCTGTGAATAACAGACATTTGCTCTTTCACAGTTCTACAGGCGAGTCTGAAATCCAGGTGTCTGGCAGGACCATGCTCTCTGTGAAGGCTCTAGGGAAGGATGTATTTCACATCCTTCTGGTAGCTTCTGGTATGATCGTCAGTGGTCCCCAGTGTTCCTTAGTGTGCAGACTCATCCTCCTTTGTCTCTGCCTCCACTGTCCCATGGGAACCCCCCTGTGTGGAACTCTGTAGCTTTTCTTCTCTTTTCATAAGGACACCAGGGATATCGAATTCTGGACCCACATCATCTCAGTACAACTTCACCCTAACTTAAACAACAGTGTTTGCAACTACCTTATTTCCAAATAAAGTCACTTTCTTTTCTTTTTAGAAAGAGAGAGCTCATGGGAGAGCACAAGCAGGGGGAGGATAGGGGCAGAAGGAGAGGGAGAGAGAAAACCCTAAGCAGGCTCCACGCTCAGTGGGGGGTCGGACGTGGGGCTCCATTTCATGACCCTGAGTTCATGACCTGAGCTGAAATAAAAAGTCAGACGCTTAACCTACTGAGCCACTCAGGTACCCCCAAAGAAGGTGACATTCTGAAGCTCTGGGGAGGACATGAATTTTAAGGGGGCACTATTTGACCCAGTCTGTAGAGCTATGAACATTCTTGCACCTGCCTCCTGGTGCACCTGTACCAGGCACTTTGAGCCCTGCCCCCTCCCCAGCCACCCCCGCGTTGTTCTTCCAATGAGATGACTGGGTCCTAAAGTCTGTGCATCCACACCTTCCCAGCATTCAGCCAGAGTGCTCTTCCAGTCGGTTTTGCCAAATTTCTCTCCTGCAAGTAGTATGTGAGAGCTGCTGTTACGGTCGGAGCTAAACGAAATGTCCCTAAACTCGTGTTTGTAAAGTAGTACAGAGGTAGGGCCCTATTTGCATGTCCCTGATCAATATCGTCCTTTGCTTTTTTCCTTTGTAAAAGACCTATGTGTGTCTTTCACCCGTTTGCTTCCTGGGTGGTTTATTTTATCCTTCACTTTTTTGGGTAAACTCTTCTCCGGTTGCATTAGTTTGTGAATGTTTTCTTCCAGTCTGTTGCTTGGTTTTGTACTCGATGGGGTCTTTGATGAAAAAAGTTCTTAATTTTAATGTACTGCCCCTTAGCAGTCCTTACCTTTAAGGTTGGGGATTTTGGTCTTGAGAGCCCCTCCTTCTACTTTGAAACCACAGAGATCTTTCCCTCTATTTTCTCCTGAAACATTTAAGTCTATTTTTCACGTTTAAGTCTGTAGGTCACCAGGAAGTGATTTTTGGGGAAAGTGTGAAATTGGGATGCAAGTATATTTTTCCCCTGTATGATCAGTTAGCTTTACACTGCTTTTTCTTTTCCGGTGATCTTCAGTGTCGCCGCTGTCATTTCAACGAGTGCATGTGTACTTAACATGGCTAAGTCTGTTTGGGTCCTCTAATCATTTGTCTTCTCATGGGTCCTTTGAGTTGTTTCCAGATTTCTGCTCTTATAATGATTGTGTGTGACTCCCAATTTTGCATGCACATATTTGGCACACCCCTACTATTTATTTCCTTAAAATGAATATCTAGATATGATTTTGCTATATCAGAGACTTATTTTGCTCATCAGGTATGGATTCCTTGCTTCCCCTATTGCCATGTGTTATGTTCTTACCGCACTCGGGCCCCGAGACCCTATGCCAGGCCAGCAGCCCCTGTGTGGGCAGCCTCCTTGTCTTTCTCTTGGGGCCCCCCCACAGATGAGCTGTGGAAAGAGAGGGAAGACAACAATAAGAAAAGCTTAGGTGTCTTTATTATTTTAGTGATAAATTGAGAAATTGCTGTCGCAAAGGCTTTACCAGTTCTGCCTTTCACCACCTGTGTGTGAGGGGCCCAGGTGTCTGACCAGAATCTCCATGAAAGCAAGGGTGACTGTAACCTTCATACGCTCCCTGACATGTAGCCAGTGTTCAGCAAGGATTTGTCAAATGAATGACTTTATCTCTCATTTTCTACAGCTAGATTTTATCATTCAAAAAAAACATTCCACTTTGTCCATCTGGTGTCAAGATGGCGCCATGTCTAGACCCGGCATCACTCTGCGGTGAGCCAGGGCAGAGCCCAGAGCCTGGGACATCTGTGGGCTTCTGCCAAACCTTCTCGTGGGAAGTGCCCTACCCGTGGCCTAGATGGTGGCTCTGGGAACTCCGTTTCTTCAGTGATTTCCAATACCCCAAATCAGAGTACATCTTCCCAGGGTTTCTGCTTCCCAAGTAAAATGTAAGCCCAAAGTGTGCCCAGCATGTAACTGGTGACATGATGATCCAGCCAGAACCAGGTCTCCTTGTGGGTAAGGACCTGAGCCACACAATCGAACAGACGTGGATTAAATGCTGGCTCCACAATTTGGTGGCTAAGAAACCTTGGGAAGTTTCATCTCTTCACCCTCGACCACAATTTCCTCATTTGTGTAATCTGGATAATAATGTCTGGCATCTAATAATATAATAATAAGAACATCAACAGTTAGGAGCCTGATAGGAACGTTGGCTTCGTAGACCCTCAGATGGTCTGTTTGCCTCAGATTTCTTTACTGACTCAGTGGAAATGGAAATGCACTTCCATGGGCGCAGAAGTTAAAAAAAAGAGCTTCGTCTTTAATTTGGTCGAACAAACTGCGTCTTAAAGTTGTTGCTGCTGTTACTGAGTCCTTTGATCCCCATACATTTCTGCTGCCTTGCCCAGGAGCAGTGTACCAGGGGGCCAGGAATGACTTCGTAAAGACAAGTGTTAGGATGGGGAGCAGGAGCTAACTCACTAATAAGCTTCCCCCCTGCCAGGCAGACTGTGCCCCTTCAAAGCCCCAAATCATCCGTGGTCCATCTCCCCCTCCTCTGTGGTTTTGCCTTAAAGCACAGTTCATCAAAAGCCACTATCCTGGACTTCCTGACACACAGCTAGATGATAATAAGGTACGGAGAGTATAAACGAACCCAAAGACATCGCTCATTAAAGTTGAAATGGAACACAAGAAGAACTCAAGCTAATAAAGGGTTTCCCTGTATAGTAAAATAGATGCTCTAAGAAGTTGGAAGAGATTTTGTGAGCTGTAATATCCTTAGGAGGAATTTTTTTAAGTGTTTTTTTTTTTTCTAAAGCAATCTTTCATGTCTGACTGAAAGAAATAAAAATTCTCTTTCAATGTGACCCAATATAGATGAGGAGCTCATTAGCAATGCCATCTTCTTCTCCGTCTCAGAGTGAATGTGGTAATTAGAATAAGAAACCAATTTTTTTTCATTAGGAGAGAAGTGATAGGACTTCTAGGAATTTGGGGTTGCTCTTGTTTTGCAGACTTGGCAGACCAAAAACTCACTTTCCTAATCAAAGACTCACTTAGCTTTTCCTCCACAGCTAGGATGAGGCTGATGAGCCCTTCTTAGAAGTATAAAAATGAACAATACTTGGCATTGTGTTGGTCTTGAAGCTTCTCAAAGGTCTTTAGGACTAGCCCTCCTCCCTGCTCTCCTCACACTATGTGTGGAGGCAGGAGACTTGGCTGGAGGCTTGGAAGGAAAGGAAGAGGGAATGGCAGACAGAACGGTTCTTAGAACCTTTTTCTGTGTCTTTGCTCCTAGGTCTTCTCCAGGCTGCCTTTCTGCTGCGTTGGCCCCTTCTTCTCCCTCATGAGACAGAGCACTTGAATGCTTTGCTGCCAGAATTCTCAGGGGCCTCTGAGTCCAAGGCCCAGAGGCAGTCACTATCGGGATTAGCTACCACCTCTAGGTTTAGGGCACCTAAAGGAAGGGTTTACGATTACGAACACACAGAAGCTTAAAGGGGGCCTTGGTAGAGCTGGTGTCTCTGAGTGAGGAGGAGGGATCTGAGGGGCTGAGATCCAATCTACCGGGAGCGGGCATCATGTACCAATGCTGGTGTCTCTGGGCTGGGGTGCGATGGACTGGTTCGGCAAGTGTTAGGAAAACTGTCAGCTGGGTTCACTGACTGCTGTGGAAAGGAACTGACTCAGCAGGGGTGAAGTGGGGTTGCCAGGGGAGGCTACCAAGAGCAGCAGACAAGCAGGAAGGCCTGTGTCCCCTCCTGTCCCTTGGCCCTTCAGTCTCCTGGCTGAGTCCCTTTGTGGTGGGACCCGAGGCTCACTTTGATTAGATAGAGCCTTGCTGACCATGGATTTCATTCTATCACGTCCCACTACTCAGAATGCTCAAGTCTGACAGAATGTTTGGTAATCCACTCTCACTGCACGCTTTTATTCTCTGTTCCCGCCTCCCATTCTGCCTCAGATCTGCCTCGTTCACAGTCTTCATAACAGCATGCTTTGTTCCTTCCAGGATTTTCTCCTTCTTCTCCCCAGCCCCACACATTTCCCCTTAGTTTTAGAATTCATGTTCTCCTTCATTAATCTGTTTGGGATTAATGAAGAAAAGAGAGAAGCCTTCTCTCCAGACACATGAAGGCTCCACATTTCCACGCAGTTCTGGAGGCTTGGTCTACACCCTGCAAATCCGTGCCGCCAAGCCTGGGGGGTCAGCCATGCTCAGGTTAGGATGTCCCTTCGGAGCCTCAGGGCGGAAGAGGTCTCTCTCCCCAGAGCCTGCCCCCAACCACCGGCTATTTCCATTTCTTCTTTGTGCTTTGCATCACACACAGTTTGCGCCTTTACTATATTAGAATATATTGGGTGGATTTTACTGACTAACAGTTTCATGTATTGATGTTCCCACTCTTCAGCTAATGTAAGCCCTTGGTGTCCTTCTCTCTCTCCTGCCCTTTTTCCTCCCTCCCTTTCTCTCTCTCTGATTCACACAGTATTTCCTTTCACAAGGAGTACCAATAAATAAGACATATTTAAGGACATGATACAAGTTTTAGTACCTTCCTGCAAGTGATACAACTATTTGTTTGAAAGTATTCCACAATTTCTCCTTTTTGCTAATTGCTCAGGCACCTCTCCTGGTTCACAGTATTTCAGAGAAGCACAATGTGGTGATTTTTGTCATTGTGTGCAATGTGACTTTTTCTCAGTCCCCAAATGATAAAAGGGAAGTCTGTTTCTGAGTCAAGAGAGTGTCATCGAAGAAGGGCAACAAATCCGTGCTGTGCTAGGCTTTACTTCCGCATCTAAGTACTTTGGGTCCTCCCTCCCTCCCCCTCCCTCCCTCCTTCTCTCCTTCCCTCCCTCCCTCTTCATTCTTCCCTTCCTCCCTCTCTGTCCCTTCCTTCTTTCCTTCCTTTCATCTTTCTTTCATTCTCTCTCTTTCTTTCCTTCCTTCCTTACTCCCCTTCCTTCCCTCCCTCTCTCTCCCCTTCTTCCCTCCCTCCTTCCCTTCCTTCTTCCCCCTTCCTCCTTCCCTTTCTTCTTTCCCTCCTTCCTCTCTTCCTCCCTTACTTCCTTCCCCCTCTCCCTCCCTCTCTTCTCCCTTCTCTCCCTTTTCTTTCTCCCTCCGTCCCTCCCCTCTTCCCTCTCTTTCTCCCTTCCTTCCCTTCCTTCCTTCCTTCCTTCCTTCTTTCTTTCTTTCTTTTTCTTTCTTCTTTCTCTTTCTTTTTTTTTCAAAGATTTTTATTCAGTTATTTGAGATAGACATAGAGAGCGTGGTGGAGGGGAGAAGCAGAGGCAGAGGGAGAAGCAGGCTCCCCACTTAGCAGAGAGCCCGATGCAGGGCTCAATCCGGAG
>PITA01000610.1:238991-255811 GCA_004023965.1 Spilogale gracilis
AGCTGCTCCACTTTCAGGTGTCTCTGCAGCCCCTCAGCTCCCCAGCCACGCCCAAGACCTGTGTCAGGCTTGCCTCCACCTGTGAAAGGGAAGGCGGCCTCTCTGAACAGAGTCTCTTAGCAGGCAGACTGCCTGGAAGAATTGGAGGGAGGGGACCAGACTGTTGCAGCCATCTGGGTATAGTTCAAAGTCAGCACAGTGAAGGCCTTGCTCCTCTATCGCCTTCCCCTTGGTGCCGGTGGCCCGGCACCCTGTCCTGGAAACCTAGCTAGCCCTTGCCTGTGGAAGAACTGGCTGGTGAAGGGGCAAGGAAGGGGTGGGGTGGGAGTTAGAAAGAAATATTTAAGGTCTTCTTCTTCTGTTGCTAGTGCCAGATCTTTAGGTCTGTGCAATTGAGTCTTCTAAGTACTGTTGGCATTCTCCAGGGGCCTTTTGAAAATCCCACTGCAGCCGTCCACTGTAGCTGGGAAACCCCTGTGCTCAGGTCCCTCAGCAGTCACATGGAACTGTGCTGGTTGCCTTTGTCCCCAGCCCTCTGCATCTAGCCCACCTCACTGCAGACCATCCCCCTGTACGGACGTGACTCTGGAAGTTTTCCCGCCATCCCTCCACATCATGGCCATGACAGAGCCATGATGGTCTCATAGCCATCTGGCTTCAGGCCTGTGGACTGGCCTCAGACTCTCAGGGTTGGGGTCTTGACACTTTAGGGATGTGAAATTGATCTCCTTTATAATAATTTCAAGTATGTTTCCTATTTAATCATAAGGTTTTCTGAGACTCAGAGAGGTTAAGTAGCTTGCCCAAGATCACACAGCCAGTAAGTGGTAAAACTCGGCTTCTAATATTTGACTCTTTAACCCCCAAGTGCATGCTCTGTCTCCTCTGTAGAAGATGGCAGTTATGTGAATCCTTGTTATGACTTCCCCTTTCTCCCAATCTCTTACCCATGAATGAAATTAGTAAAGGACGCACTCCTTTCTGCTGATTGAATTCAGCCTCAGAAGTTTTCTTAACACAGTGCTCCAGAACGTCACTCCCAGTTGAGTGCAGTTGGCACATGAGCTGAAACTTACTAACCATTCTTGCCATAGGCCATGGCGTTTCAGATGTAGAGGAATGATTCCCGGTGTTAATGAGCCAGGAAGCAGAGGCTACCGCTGTTCAGTACTTCTTTTCTCCCATATATATTTTAAAGATTTATTTTTTTATTTGAGGGGAGGAAGGGCAGGGGAAGAGGGCAAAAGGGACTCTCCAGCAGACTCCCTGCTCAGTGCTGAGCCAATGTGGGATTTGGGATCTTGATCCCAAGATCCTGAAATCATGACCTGAGCCGAAATCCAGTCAGTTGCTCAACTGACTGAGCCACCTGGGGGCTCTCTCCCATATTTTAAGGCATGAATCCTTTTGGGTAGGATTTGAGGCTTGTTCTGTGCTCCAGATCAAAGCGGAGGAACTTGGGGAGAGGGAGGTGGGAAAAAGGGCAGGGTGACCACAAAGGAGAATATTCCCCTGGCTCTGCATGCAGGATCCTTCCCAGGACCCCCAGAGCAAGCCTTGCTCTCTTCAGCTCTCTGGCTCTGGGCAGCCCAGGTTCCCTCCCATGAAACCTGATGCCAGTCAGGCCAGCTGCCGCAGCCACCTCAAGCCAGACAGGAAAGAGGAAAAGCAGATTGTGGCAAAGACCAGTGACTGTCTCCACTGGCTAAAACATGCCTGCCCACTATGGGTTCTGAGGAAGGTACTGTAGACATCCTGGCCCAGCCCTCTAAGGATCCCTGGGGTTGGCATCCTTTAGGGCACGTGTCTGCAGAGGTGGAGGGTAGGGGTGCCCATCTGCTTCCTGTCCCCCTCCTGCTCTTGGCACCCCGCCCTGTGGGTCTGGTGTCTGAGGGCCGGGCCGTGAAGTCCTGCTGTGATGTATGCAGGATCTGTGACAGGAACTGGACGTAGAGCAAAGCAAACACAGCACTAGTGTGTGGGGCTCAGCCAAGGGAAATGATGCGGTGGGGCTGGGCTGCGCACCCAAGCGGGAACCACGGTGCTTATAACCCAGAGAGAATTAAGGGGACAAGTAGCAACAGACCCCCGTATTCATAAGCTCATGTCACAGAGAGGTCATTGGAAGGCCTTGGCGCAACCACTGTTTCATTTTGGGAAATGCCACCCACTCCAAAGTTAACAGAGCAAGGCTGTCCCAATAGCTTAGATGGGCCCCTCCGCGGACAGTGCGCAAGATGCCTGGTCACAGCTCGGCTGTGGTTGGTTAATGTGGTAGGGACCCGCTGCCTTGAGCTTCCGGGTGCAGAAAAGGGAGCAGTCCCAGAAACCCGGGCTGTGTGGTTTCTCAAAGCCAATTTGGTGCAGAGACAGAACCGCGGGATTCAGTAAGTTGGGGACCTGGGCGTTTCAGCATTCCGGAGGAGTCCCGCATCAGGATGCACTTTCAAAGGAGCCCGATGGACTCTGTCACCCGCCCATGTGATTAGAACTGGGTTATTTATAGTCTACTGTTTGCTTTATTTACAAGCCCTTGGTCAAGTGATCGGCAGGCAGGATGCAAATGAGTGTGGCAGGATGTGTGTGCTTGGGTTGGGGGAAGGGTCCATAATTTCTCTCACTTTATGATTTTCTGGGAAGCTAGATTTTTAAAAATATATACCTCAAGTTCCCCTGTTTTCCAGTACTCAGGGAGGGATTTACTTGCTCACTTATCACATATTTTTGGTGGACGTGGTCCATAGAAGCCTGGAAAAGGATGAAAGGAGGGGATGGGCAAGCCCATGGCCACACCACTTTGAGCAAGGAGGCTGGGCTCACCTGTGCTGCCTGCAGTGAGTGCCTCTGTCTGCTAGGATAGTGCCATTGTGTTACTTAGAATAACCTTGAGGACTTTGTTTTTGTTGTTATTGTTGTTGTTTATTTTATATACTCCATGTCCAGCATGAACTCACCACCCTGAGATCAAGACCTGAGCTGAGAGCAAGAGTCAGATGCTTAATCTTCTGAGCCCTGATTCCCTTTTGAATGAAAGTCATTTGTTAGTTTATAGGTCCTTAAGGAAAGAACACTGTAAGGACATCATATCAGGAAGTTGACCTGATGTCTCCTAATTTCCCTCATTATCTTCCTAGCTGTGTAAGCTTTAACAGGATTCTTAAGTTTTCTGGGTGTTAGCAGGCTTATCAGTACACACACACACACACACACACACAAACACACACACAAATACATATACACTTGTATGTATATATAGCATGCCTAACCTATATTCATATCACACACACATAAAAATCAATTTCAAACTTTATTATGTGAAACTATTGACTGAATTTGTGTTCTGATTAGATATTAAGGATTAAAAAATTTACATGTAAATCATCAGTGTTTGCTGGGAATTGAGACTACAGCTGATCGTGATTAATAATAGACGTGTAAGTTTCTGATGATCAACCTTTCTAAATAGTCTTTCCTCTTAGGAAATTAACCAGTGGCCAGTTAAACTTATGGAGTGTGAGTGAAATAGTAGCCTTGTAAATTCTACTCTTGAACTTCCAGGGAAAGGTCATTTGCTCCTCTGCTTGGGAAGAGTAGAACTGGGTATCTGTGCGTATCAACTTTGGGGTTAGGCAGACCAGAGTTCAGATTGTGTTCCTACTGCTAATAGCTGTGTGTCCTGGGGCAAGTCACTTGACTTCTCTGAACTTACCTAGCAACTGTTGGAACTGTGTCATGCCCAGGGGAACACAGGAGAGGATTTGAAGTTTTGGTGCATCAAGCAAGAATGGAAGCAAAGATTTAAAATGAAATACCGGGAAATAACATATCCCAATGACCAAAGGAAGAGAGAAGAGGCTGTCAGGAAGAAAGCAATGGTCGCCACCATTACCTCCACCAAGGATAACATCAGTGACAGAATAGTGAGGGCTAGCCTTGTGCCAGACACTGTTGGGCAGTTTCCATGTATCATTCTATTTAATCCTCACAAGAAACCCATGACGTCCCCATTTTCTGATGAGGGTGCCTAGATGTTGGAGAGTCCCAGTGGATCTGGGATTTAGAGTCAGGGCTCATGAAATGTATTTGTTTAGCCATGGGGTAATCACCTGATAGGCAGTGATGCAGAATTTCAAGCAGGAGAGAAAGCTATTGGGCTTGGTGATTAGGAAGTCATTGGTGAGAGAAGCTTCAGGTGTTGAAGTGTGAAAGGAGAGTGGAAGGGGGCAGTGGGTCTTTGAAAAATCCTATGCATGGAGATTGGGTGTTATGAGCTAGAGGGTAGATGAGGGTATAAAAAGATACTTTTTCACTGGGTGTCATGAGAATTGCTACTGAATTTATTAATCATATTTATCGGGGCTTGGGAATTACATGCAGAAAGAGTTCACCCTGATACCACTTAGAAAGCAAAGTATTTTTACTCCCCCCAAAGCACAGTTTTCTTTCATTTCTTACTGAATCGTAAATAAGAAAATCAGAAATTCTAAGTCTGGGTAGACTGGGAAGTCAGGAGAGAGGCTGGTGAGTAGTGCTTGGAATAGTAGGCTCCCTCTCACCATGGATGTTGAATGGCCATCCTCTGGTTAACCAAACAATTATCTAATCAAATTGATAATATCTCGTCAAAACATAGAGCCCCTCAAATGCTAGCCCAGCAATGATGTACATATATGAGATTTCTCTCGTGGGGTGGACTGTTCTTGGCAACACCTTCTAGTTAAACCCATCTCAGTGTATTAGAAAAATCTTCTGGCTGGGTTGCTGGCTCCATGAGCCAATGACAAATGCCAAAATCGCTGTTGAATGGCTTTGGTATAAATGCCAGTTCTCTTTTGGGTCTTCTGAAAAATTGGAATCCTTTCGGTATTCCCAACTTTGCTCCTCACCCTTGGGAGACTGTCCACTTGGTTATGGGGCAAGAGTCTCACTTCCTTAGGTTGAGAGGAAGGAGAGAGATTGGAGCCTCAGTTCTTACACAACTGCTTGCTTGCAGAGGGTTTAAATGAATTCGAAGATGTGGCTTTCTTGTTTCCTTGGATTGCGTGTTACTAGGGCAGAGGAACCTTTATACTTCTGTAACCCCTCCTCTATTATCTGGAAACACTCCATGAAGAAGTGGAGGGCAAGTTGAGGGCATACTTTCCAATTAAACAGGAGGTTTCAACATGATGATGTAAATAACTAAATAATTATACTTCCCCAAGGCATTGTTAAACTTGTCCTTTAAGAAGAAGGCAGAACTTCTGGTTACCTCGTTGATGAAACAAATTTTGTTTTTGCAGGCAAGCTTCTTGAGGCCAGATACCAGGTCTTTTGGCTCTTTTGTAGCTATAATAATCATGATTGTTGTTCATGAACTGTTTCCAGGTCTTTCCCCCTCTGGGCACGTGGTAGGATTCCACTTCTTGTTCCTTGTGAGTGGGCGGGGCTATGAGACTAGTCTAGCCAATGACATAAAAGAGAAAACAACAAGATTTTAGTCTCCTATCATTTATGGAAATTTAGTCTCCTATGATTTCACAGTATCTACAATGTTGAATCACTACATTGCACATCTGAAATGAATATAATGTTACATGTCAGTTATTCCTTAATAATAAAATTAAAAATTATAAGAAATGATTTAGTCTCCTGTTTGAGATTCTCCAGAGCTTTCTTTTCTCTCTGGCATGGCAACAAGTAATACTCAAGATGGTGACTGTTTTATCCACTTGGTTACCTGGATATTTATGCAGAATAGGCTCCCCACCCCAAACCTCCTGTGAACTCTTGGCAGACATGTAGCATGAATGAGAAATAAGCTTTGGTACTTTTAAGCTACCCCAAATTTGGAATTGTTCGCTATTGCAGCATAAATCCTGATGAGTGCAATGTAAGATCTAACCTATATTTCAAGCATATATTACATCTGTATTATTGAATATATTCTTAGGGCTAAAGGACTATAGCCACCTTGAGGGCCGACTTGGCATGTATCCATTTTGTATTTCTATCATCTGGCAGAGATACACAATTTTCCTTTTCTTTCTTTCTTTCTTTTTTTTTTTTTTAAGATTTTTATTTATTTGACAGAGAGAAACACAGCGAGAGAGGGAACACAAGCAGGGGGAGTGAGAAAGGGAGAAGCAGGCTTCCCGCCGAGCAGGGAGCCCGATGTGGGACTTGATCCTGAGTCTCCGGGATCATGACCTGAGCTGAAGGCAGTCGCTCAACCAACTGAGCCACCCAGGCGCCCCCATAATTTTCTTTTTAAGATTTTATTTATTTGAGAGAGAGAGAGAGAGAGAGAGAGAGAGAGAGAGAGAGAGCGCATGAGGGGGAGTGGCAGAAGGAGAGAGATAATCTCGAGTAGACTCCAGCAGGGAGCCCAGTGTGGGGCCGGACCCCATGACCCTGAGATCATGACCTGAGCTGAAACCAAGAGTCAGTTGCTTAACTGACTGAACCACCCAGGCCCCCACACAATGTTTCTTGATGAAAGCTGTGGTATGAATGCTTGGATACATGAAAAGACCGGAAACATGAAGAGAATGAATAATTGAGGTTCAACATTTCTCCTAAATTTTATTTAAGCTAATAGTTGCAGCTTTTGTCCTGTCAGAGCCCTTCAAAAGAATTGCTTTTTTTTTTTTTTTAAAGATTTATTTATTTGACAAAGAGAGACACAGTGAGAGAGGGAACACAAGCAAGGGGAGTGGGAGGGGGGAAGCAGGCTTCCCACTGAGCAGGGAGCCTGATGTGGGGCTCCATCCCAGGACCCTGGAATCATGACCTGAGCTGAAGGCAGATGCTTAACTGACTGAGCCACTCAGGCGCCTCAAAAGAGTAGCTTTTGAGACTAAAATCTCACTGAGTGTATTTCAGTCTCTTCAAAATCTTTGCAGTCTCTAGTGGAATCAAAGTAAGTTGCAGTAAAATAATCTTTGGTGGAAGGATGAGGGAGGAGGAGAAAGAGGAGGAGGGAGGGGAGGAGGGGGAAGTTGAGAGAGAGAGGAACTGTTTGCTGCATGGTTGAGAATGAGCTATGTTTCAAACAAAGGTGTTTTTTCTCTTTTGGACAGAAGGAACCCTTTCAAGATCCGTTCTGGAGATGGAAGTGATCTAGCCTTATGGACCTCAAAGATTTTATTTCAAATATTTACCACTCACAGACACCCAATAACTTCTTAAGTGATAATTCATTTTTTCGAAATTTTGATCAGATAGAGTCCATTAGGATCACTGCTTTGGTAGATTGGACGAGTGAGAGAACAAGTCATCATGTATCAAATGGTTCTATTTCTAGCCCAAAGCTGAGAATCATTTCCCCTAATTTACATAGCCAGAGTGCGGTTCCTATTGAGCATTCTGAAACTCTGACAATAACTCAAAGGCTCCCCAGCCCTCCCTTTGAGTGAATAATAGCCTAGAATTCGCTGTGGCTCCCTCCCTTGCTTCATTCAGGCCCCCTGGCTATGATACTTGACATGGCCACAACCTCACCTCTTGGATAGACCTTTTATTCTTCTGACAGAATTTATGATCCCAAATTATGATATCTATTGTACTTGTTTACTGGGCTATTGTCTAGTTTTTGCCACCAGAGCGTAAGCTGCAGGAGGGGCAGGAGTGAGATTTCTGCATCCACTGCTTTCACTCTGATACCTGGGACAGTGCCCGGCATGTGCTCACTACTCAATACAAGCTTGTTCAAAGAATGAACAAATGAATGCGTGAGTGAATCCATCTATCCATGAATGGCTTGCATCACAGAATTCATGTCTCAAAAGAAGCAAAAGGAAATCTAGACATTTCCAGTCCAAAGCCTTATATATATATTTTAAAAGATATTATTTATTTATTTAGAGATACAGCAAGCTCAAGCAAGGGGAACTTGCAAGCAAGCAGAGAGAGAAGCAGGCTTCCTTCTGGACAAGGAGCCCAATGTAGAACTTCATCCCAAGATCCCTGGATCATGAGCTGAAGGCAGACTTAACCAACCCAGCCACCCATGTGTCTCAAGTCCAAAGCCTTAGTGATCGGCACCTGGGGGTCATGGCTAGGATCACACAGGTTTGTGGTAGAGCCAGAACCATGATTCATAGTCTGGTGTTATTTCCATTTCAATGTGCAAATAACTACTACACAGTTGTTGGAGAGTGGGTAGATAGGAGGATGGTGGAACCATTTGGAATGGATAAGGGAAATGTTGGGAACAGAGGTCTTTAGCGTGTCCCGTCTTTCCATTGCTGCCGGGTGGGCCATGAGCAAAGGTGGTGGTGAGAGGTATGAGGATTCGGGAGGGGAAGAGGAAGACAGATGGGGGTACCAAATGGTGAGGAGGATTAAGAAAGAAGTTGTACCTTTTATTTTTTCTTTGCCACCATAAACTTAGCATGGCTTTCTTTCTCTTTGTGGCTCTTTTTAAAATTACGAGCTACTGAGTATTTTAAATGAGCTTTCTGTTATGTCATAAATATTCAGACCAGGAATGGTAATTGTTCCCTGTGATTAATTCTGCTTACTCGGTAAAGTTGTGCAAGGTTTTCACTGGAGGGTATGTCTTTTATGTTTTAATGTGACTCACATATAATACAATTTGTCCTCAACGGTAGTTGAGACAGTGGAGTTAGGTTAAGGCCTTTTGGGGTCTTTTTCTCTGATGGCAGTATTTGGAAGTACTTACCGTGGATGGTTTGTATTATCCCTCCCCTGGGCTGAGATGAAGGTAATTGATGGGGCTCAGGGCCAGAAGTTCCTCCTGGCTGCTCCCATCCTATTGGTCTGGGGTTAATGGAGAAAAACGCCATGTTGAAGGTTACAGCATTTCCCTTTGCTTCCATTTTAATGATATTTGCCTGCCAGTGTTTTCTCTTTGAAGAGCAATTTAATAAACAATCACTGGCGTTTCATGTCGGGGGCAGAGTTTGTAATGGCCTTCATCTCCCCGGGAGTTCTTCCTCAGCATGTGATTGGATCAAGCCCTTTGCAGTCAGTAGTGAAGTGCTGGTGGCTGGGGGGAGGCCACAGGTCCGCTGCCCTGTGCAGGATGAAGACGAGCTGGAATGATTCTGCTTAAATTTCCCTTGCTTTAAACCTGTTTCCAGAGAAGTCAAACGTGAGCCTGTAATCAGACTGGGGACTCCTCAAGGGAGGTCTGAGGGGGCAGTGGGCACACGAGGTTCTGGAATGTCAACTTCGGAGGGCTGTGTATTTCTGGGTAAGAAGGAAACTGAACAGCCAAGGGCTTTCATTGCTGATGATGACAATTGAAGCTCCGAGGCTTCACAAGGAAGATTGTTATCGAATGGTGCTTATTAGGCGCCCACATGAGTCAGACGCTGTTCTGGGTATTATACAAAGCAAGCCCAGGCAGGGCGTTGCATTGCATGTACCCATTTTCGATTAAAATCCCATGTAAATTTATCCAGCCCCGGAGGATGGGCCTCGGGCTCCAGTGAAGGTGCGACACAGGCCTGAGTAGGGCTGAGCCTGCGTACCCGCACTGAAAAGCGAGGAGCTTGATGGTCTCCCGGCTTCTCCTGTGTTGTAATGAACAATGGCAAGGCTCCAGGCATGGTGTGCCAAAGTGGGGAGTGCCCCAAGGGAGACTGTGCCATGCCTCCAGGCTGTGGATGGCACGGCCAGTGGTCATTCATCTATGCGACTAGGCAAGGCCACAGGGACCCCACAGAGCTGGTCTCAAAGACCATCACAAGGACCATTTCTGTAGGCTCAGAGGTTGGCAACATCTCAAATGTGGCAAGCCACCGTTCTTTTTTCTTTGGCATGTCTGGATGGGAGAGGAAGTGTAACCAGACATCACTGTTTCGGGTTCTTTGGTGAACAGGGGGTGTGACTTTTAACAGCAGGGAGGTCTGGCTGTGGCCAACACGCAGATGCTTCTCGGAAGGGATGGTGAATGGGGTACTGTACCCATGTGGTCGATTGTGGCCGTTCCTGTGGTTGTTGATGTGCATGCTGGAACTTTCTACATCCTGCTTATCTTTTAAGAAAATTCCACCACAACAGAGTAATATTCTAAGCTTTAGCCAGTGATACGCTTATTATAAGTAGTAATATAGGAGTTATCACAGAGTGATTGCAGAATAATGAGTGTGACCCTTTGTGGATGGTAACAATGAGTTGTGACTTATGGAAGAAGATGTGACGTGCATGTTGGGGGTGGGGCTGCAGCTGCCAATGATCTCTTGGGGGAGCTTTATAGGGCCAAGTCACCATGAATTATACTTAAATGAGTATAATATGCAAAACACACAGGCATGGTACCTGGCATGTGTAAAGACTCGATAAATACCACTATTCCTCCTTAATCCGGAACCCAAATAGGTATGTTTCCTTTCCTCTCTCCTCTGTTGGTTGTGATCAGCTGTAACATAGATAAATGTGTATTGGGCCCCAATGTTCTTCTCGAGGAGTTGCATTTACTGGGTTTGCCAAGAGAAAAGAAAAGAAAAGAAAAGAAAAGAAAAGAAAGGAAAGGAAAGGAAAGGAAAGGAAAGGAAAGGAAAGGAAAGGAAGGAAAGGAAAGGAAAGGAAAGGAAAGGAAAGGAAAGGAAAGGAAAGGAAAGGAAAGGAAAGGAAAGGAAAGGAAAGGAAAAGAAAAAAGAAAAGAAAAGAAAAGAAAAGAAAAGAAAGGAAAGGAAAAGAAAAAAGAAAAGAAAAGAAAAGAAAAGAAAAGAAAAGAAAAATGATCAGTCCCTCATGCCCAAAACAATCCCTCATGCCCTTCATCAAAAACAAGCAAGGAGGCAAACAAACATCTGCTGAATGAGGAGCCCTGTGTGTCCTCTTCTCCAGGACAACAGTTCTCCTTCCATGTCAGGGTGATAAAGTCAATGGGGGAAAATGTAGATTTTCTGTTTGTCTGGCCAAGTGGAAAAGACAGGAATGACTCAGATTTATTACACAAACGATTAGCTCTTAAATATAGCTGTACATCAGAAATAGCAGAAGAACTGAATAAAAAATACCAGTAACTGGACACCCCCCCTCCAATGTGTCTGCGATGTGACCTGATACCTGTAGGTCCAAGTTCTCAGGTGATTCTGAAGCACAACCATGTGAGAACTACCATAAGCAATTCCCAGTGTAACAAGGGAATACACAGTCCACCTTGGTAGAGGTAAACAGCAACCTCCCCACACACACCCGCGGAACAGAACCACGTTCTCATTGAAATCCATTCTTCCTGTTAATATATCTCATTATAAAACTAATGATTTTCCTCTGTCTGGAGAGGGAGATTTGGCAAAAGGAATTTTTTTAAAAAATCAGGTACTGTTTTGGAAGTTAAGGAAGTCAAAGTCTCAGCTGGGCGTTCCATGTGTGGTTCTTGTTATCAGTTGGGACGCAGTCAAAAGTGTCCTAACACAGTACAACTCACTCAGTAAATATGAATGGAAGGGGAGCACTGGAAACGATGCAAGTAAGTCTGTTACGGCCAGTGAGTTCTGAACTTTCAAGACACTTCTCCGTGGGGTCTCAGGGCCTCCCACACTCCACTGTGAGGGCTGCGCCTAAGGAAGGGCACTGGCTCGTGCTGCAGGAAGGGGTCACATGCTCATGGCTCCTGCTCAGCACGTGCCTGCCCTCACCCAGCCGGAGTCCAGCGGGGTTGCTCCCTGCTCTCACTCTCCTCCTCCCCATCCTCCACCTCTAGACCTCGGTAAGAAATTAAGTATAGACTGTTTCCCTTTGAGAGTCCCAAATTTATGGATGCACGTAGTCATTCAGAAAGGTCAGTCAATCCAAAGGTCATTCCTTGGCCCTGGAGATGGGATGGAAGGGATCGTTTTATGCCATTCCAGCCCCCAACCAGAGACTCTCTATGAGAGGAAGTCCTTTGAGAGGCGGCTTGCCTGTGTGGGCGCCAGAGTCCCGGCTCCTTATAGGGTTCTTCCGGAGCCTTCCAGGCAGCTCACTGCAGTTAGTTGGACGCCGTCACCCTCATTAGGTCATGTTTACTGAAGGTGCTTGTTTTCTGTCCCTCCATTCAGTCGGTGGCAGGACACCGACGGGACAAAGCGTGTTGTAACTGACCACCAATGGAGCAGGCTCTGTTCAGGGATTACGGTTGCCTTGGGAACGAGCTTTGCTGAGCTCCAGCAAACATGGAATGAATGGCTGGGTCAACACCCCAGATAAAAAGAGGGTTATGCAACTGTTTGCTGAACCCTTGGCAGGATTTTTTTTTTCTGGACATTTCCCAGAATATCCCCATATTCACAAATTCCAAATGAAGAATTCTAATTTAAACCCATAACAAGTATGTTCATTGTTTGCTGAAAGAGCTGTTGCCTTTGGAAATATAAATGAGGGTCTGTGGGAGATTTGAACTGGGTGTTGCATGGGTTTTGGTAACGGCTAGGATGCATATTTAACGATAAGCTTTCCCCCAGACAGGAAACCAGAGAGGGCACTCATGTATTTCTAATGATCTACATAAATAATTTCATCTACTTAGATTCCAAACTTCAGTCATTAAATGGTTTTACTCTCATCTCAGCTAAATAGAGTCTTGAAAATGAATTTTAAAATGTAGAAATAAGCTTTTGAAAAAAACATTCAGAGACAGGATGGAGCCTCTCTTTGTGGAAAAGCAAACTGGCAAACAGGGCAATTTATTTAAGACAGTGAGTACAAAGGAGCAAGGTTCTGGGATCTCCTAGTCCCTCAAACCATTTAATTCTAGGCAAACAATTAAATGGTAACATAATCCAGGTGGCCAGAGTAGTTTGTGTTTATTTCTGTCTCTGCCTGGAAGGAAAGTATCTCCCACAGTAAGATGGTAACAGTTGTTATGACTCCTACCTGGCGGCTCCACATGCTTTTCCTTCTTTTCCTGTGACTTTCTCAGACCCTTGAGTTCTGACTCCCAGGGTTTTGTTTCTCAATCTCTTCCTCCTTCCAGTTTTCTTTCTTTCTTTTTTTTGTCCCCCGGTGGACCTGGTCTGGTGTTTTATACGACGTAGGCACTAAGAGCTGGTTGTTGTCTTCTTACACAGATCCTTCTGGCTCAGTCCTCAAAGTAGGTTTCCTGTCCTTCCCTCCTGTTTGCTCCTCAGTGCTCAGATGTCATCTCTAACGACGCTGGCAACCTTTCTTTAAACTCAGGCTTACCATCCTCAGTCCGTAACACTTTGTTTTGTCTTTGTGTCCACCTGGGAGAGGGCGCCCATTGAAGTAGCTGGAGGACTGCCTATATGTGTGTGTGTGTGTGTGTATAAAAGATATATAAAATATGTATATGTGTATATATAAAAGATAAGCAAAATATTATAATATTGTATTTCTAATATATTAACATATATTATTTATATAATATAAATGTATATATATTTATTGCTTGTAGCCCAGATAAATTATTTTAGATTGAGTGGTTTTCAAGAATAACGAGATCATTATTAATCATGTAAATTTAAGATGTCTTCCTTTTTATTGTGCTATTATTTCCCATTTGTATCCTGGACATAGTCTGTTCTTTCTGGGACATTCTGGACAAAAATAATGAATATAAGTGCTAAAGAATATGTGTTTCTTCCTGAAACAAGTATTTCAAATAGCACTTACTATTATTTTTAAGTTTTCACTTGGCATTAACTATATATATTTACAAGAAATTCCAAGGAAATGTGCAGGGAGGTTTGGCACAACTTTCCCAGTCTCCTTCAAAGTGAAAAATCTCGCCTTGACTATAGTGTAATAGCAAAACCAGGAAACTGACATTGGTACAATACACAGAGTTTATTCAAATGGCATCAGTATACAGGCCTCTGTGTGTGTGTGTGTGTGTGTGTGTGTGTGTGTGTGTACCTCTATGCAGTTTTGTCACATGCAGCTTTGTGTAGCTACCATGTCACTGAAACATCACCACAAGGCTCCACCATGTTACTGTCATGGTTACGTCTGCTCTCTCTCCTCATCTGGGCAAATTCTAATCTCCATCTTTGTAATTACATTATTTCACTAACAGCACTCACTCAACATGATTTTCTTGAAATTCACCCAACTTATTGCTTGTAGCAACAGTCCATTCCTTTTTATTGCTGAATGGTGTTCCTTGATCTTGAGGTACCATGGTTTGTACAACCATTCACCCATTGAAGGACACACTGAAGTTATTTCCACTTTTTGGCTCTTACGAATGAAGCTGCTTTCAATTTCTTTAAATCTTGTACAAGTTTCTACATAAAAATAAATCCACACCTCTCCACCCCCACCACTTGGAATAAATGCCCCAGAGTGCATCTGCCTGGTTGTACTGTAAGTCCATTTTTAGTTTTAAAAGAAATTGCAAACTATTTTCTAGAGTGGTTGTGTCATTTACATTCCCACCAGCAATGTATGAGTAATTCAGTTTTTCCTCATCCTTGCCATCATTTGATGTTGTAACTGCTTTTTAATTTTACCCATTTTAATAAGTACCTAGCGACATACCATTGTGATTTTAATTTGAGTTTCCTAATAGTTAATGATGTTGAACATCTTTTTATAGACTTATTTTCAGTCTATATATCCCCTTCAGTGAAATAAATCTATGCAAGTCTTTTGCCTATTTTCTAATTGGATTTTTTAGAATGTTGAGCTTTGACAGTTCTTTACATATATTTTAGATATGAGTCCTCTATTGGATGCGTGATTTGTAAATATTTTCTCCAGTTCTGTAATTTGTTTTTTCATCTTAACAAGGTCAATCACAGAGCAAGTTTTTAAAATTTTGATGTGATCTAATTTATAAATTTTTCTTTTTCCGGACTGTGCTTTTGGTAACAAATCTAAGAAATCTTTCAGTAGTCCTAAGTCCTGAAGATGTTCTATTTATCCTCCCCAATTTTATGTTTTTACAATTTGTATTTAAGTCTATGATGCATTTTGAGTTCATTTCTTTAAAAAAAATTATTTTTAAGTAATCTCTACACTCAGTCTCTACAGTCACAACCCTGAGATCAAGAGTCATATGTTCCACCAGCTGAGCCAACCAGAAGTCCCTTGAATTGATTTTTGTATAAGGAATGAGATTTAGGTTGAGGTTTATTTTTTCTCCTATATTGATTTCCAATTTTCCAATATCTTTTATTTATTTATTCTTAGAAAATCTATCCTTCTTTTATTCAATTATTTTTTTTTCTTTGTCAAAAATTAAGTGGGCATATTTTTGTGGATCTATTTCTAGGTCCTCTCTTTTGTTCTGATCTATGTGGCAGTCCACCAGTATCATACTGTCTTGATTATTATAGCATATAGTAGACCCTAATATCACAAAGAATGATTCCTTCTCCTTTATTTCTTGTTTTCAAAATTGTTTGGACAACTTTAGGGCCTCTTCCTTTCTGTATAAGTTTAAGAATAAGCTTGCTTATTTATATAAAACTTTTATTTTTGGATTTTGACAGGAATTGCATTATACCAATAGGTCAGTTCGGGAAGAATTGAAAACTTTATTATATTGAATCTTCCAATCCATTAACATGGTATATCTCTCCAATTATTTAGGTAGGTCTTTTTATTTTTTAAAAAAATGAACATTTTGTAATTTTCAGTGTATAGATCCTTACTTGTTTTGTTAGACTTACATTATGTATTTAATTTTCTTGGAATAATTGTGTATGGTATTGCAATTCTAGTTTTGTTTGAACATGTTCATTATTGACACATAGAAATAAAACAGACTTTTATGTGCTAATCTTGTATCCTATGACGTTAATAGACTAATTTATTCTAGAAGTTTTTTTTGTGTGTGTGATTTTCTTGGAGGTTTTCATGTAGACAATCATCTCCTCTGCAAATACAGAGTTTTATGTTTTCCATTCCAATCTGTATATATTTCTTTCTTTTTCATTATTGCATTCCATTTCTAGATATTCCATTACTATGCTGAGTAAGGGTGCTGAGAAGAGGTATCTTTGCCTTGTTCATGATTTAGTCTTTAACGGTTAAGCACGATGTTAGCTGCAGGAATTTTGTAGATGCTCTTTATGAGGTCGACAGTGTTCCCCCTTATTCCCAGTTTGTTGAGAGTTTTTATCATAATTGGGTGTTGAATTATGCCTAATGCTTTTTTGGTATAAATTAGTGATCATGTGAATTTTCTTCTTTAACTTGTTAATATGTAATCCCATTTGATGGTAGTATAGTTTTCTTTTGACACATTGCTGGATTTGTTTTGCTAATATTTTCTGGAGGATTTTACTTAAATTTATGGGTTACATTGATCTGTAGGTTTTTGTTTGTCTTCCTGATTTTGTCTAATTTTGGTACCAGGGTAATACTGACCTCATAAAATTAGTTGCAAAGTGTTCCTTCTTCTTCAGTTTTCTATAAAATTGGTGTTTTGTATTTAACATTAAATTTAATTTTTGTAAAAGTCTCCAGGGAAACTATTTTTCAGGAGCTTTGAAATTATAAGTTCAATTCCTTTTAGTGTTCTAGAACTATTCAAATTATCTACTTAATCTGGGCTGAGTTATGATAGTTTGTGGTTTTGGAAGAATTGTCTATTTCTTCTAAATTGTTGAATTTATGATCATAAAGTTGTTCATGGTATTCCTTATTATTCTTGTAATGGTTGAAAGATCTGTTGTGGTTTTCCCTTCTTCATTACTGATATTAGTGATTTGTGTCTTCTCTTTTTATCTTTGCCTTGTTAGAAATTGGGTTTTCCTCAAAGGACCATCTTTTTGTTTCATTAATTTTCTCTGTTAGTTCCCTTTCCAAAATTTCATTTATTTATACTCTGTTTTTACTATGTCCTTCCTTCTGCTTGCTTGGGGTTTATTTTGCACTACTTTTTCTAGTTTCTTGAGATAGGAATTTAGATT